>VCCN01002941.1:1778778-1790527 GCA_006491835.1 Architeuthis dux
ATATTAATGACCCTTCTCAAAGCTATAGAAAATAACTTAATTTTCTGTTAGCTTGAAATTTTGTCTCTTTCATTATCTGATTCTTGCTTTTTTGTTTAAAAGCCTAAAATGTTATAAGCAATATGGAAATCTATTCAAGAATGCATATGTAAAGTGGAGATAACTCCTTAAATAGTAAAATAAATTATCTCCCTTTTGAAGAAAAACAAATTGCTTTGAATAAATTATAAAATAAATTGCTGGCTATTTCCATACAAACATTTAACGTTTCACACACTCACCCACACGATGTTAAAAACGGTGCACAAATAAAAACAATTTAACAATTTATTCAAAGCAATTTGTATAAAGGTAACTTGATCCATGATGAACATAGGATAGGCGCAATGACCTCTGGTGACCTCTATAGGTCAGTTTGGGGTCAGGTCAAATTTTGTCATTTTCAATTCTAACAGATGGCTGCACCCTAAAGGATGCAAATTTGTGTACATGGGTAACTTGACCTCAGGATGAACAAAGGATAAGTGGTGGTGACCTCTAAAGGTCAATTTAAGGTCAGGTCAATTTTCATTGGGGTATGGTTAATTTTGGCATCTTCAAATCTAACAGACTGCAAATTTTATACAAAGGTAAGTTCACCCCAGGATGAATATAGGATATGTTGTTGTCTCCTCTGGAGACTTTTAAAGGTCAATACAAGGTCATGTCAATTTTGGCAGGCATTTTTAAATCTAATGGAGACTGCTGCACCCTACGGCCTGTAGATTTGTGTACAAGTGTTACTTTACACAGGCTGAACATAGGGTAGGTGGAGATGACTTCTGGTGACCCATAAAGGTCAATTTAGGCATTTTCAAATCTAACGGAGAAGGCTGCAACCTACGGCTGCAAATCTGTGTACAGGGGTAACTTGATGCCAGAATGAACATAGGATAGGTGGTGCTGAACTCTAGTGACCTCTAACGGTCAATTCATGGTCAGGTCAATTTTGGCATTTTGGACCCACCTGAATGGCTTGAGAAACTCTGTTATAGAATTTACTACATGACCTTTCAGTATTGATTCCCTTTTTTCTCTGGGCAATGCCAGGTACCCCAGCTAGTAAATTATAATAAAATTTGCATAGTACCCGTAAAAAATGACAGGATTATTTACATATGGATAAAATATACAAATATATATTTTAGTATAAATGTATTTATTGCAAACAAAATTTATTTTCCTGGCGATTTTCTACAACTCTTCATATTTTCTGTTTTTTAATGATTTTAAAACAATAAGGCAATAGAATTGGGTAAAAAAACGAATTTCTTTTATAAATGAAAAAAAACCCAGTTTTATTCATGAAAAATCAGAGATGCCTAGAATTGTTTTCTGTCCTGCTACAAAGACATCTGCAGCAGTAGACATGAACAAGCCGACACAGAGCTGCATGTCTTAGCATATGTGAACACACAGACACAAGCTTTGCTTTACCCCTTTCTCTCTTTCTGTTTGCTGCAGTTTGACACAAACCAACAAACAAAAAAGTGACATTGGCGAAGTTACCTAATATTTACTAAGCGCAAAACCAGAGTAGTGATGCACACAGTGTGGATTACTCTTAAATTCATAAACCAGTCGAACTCTTCAATGAAAAGCGTAAAATATAGTGGAACTCTTCTGTAAATTGGATAACAAATTTTAAAATTCACCAAGTGGTCAAAGGGAGATAATTTCAATTTGTAGTTATTTCACTTGAAATTGAATTAGATAAAAAATTTTTAAATTCACCTCCCCACGTCATTATACTTATACTAACACACACAACCACACCATAAATTTAATAACTTGATCAAATCAACACAACAATTACTTATCTCAGATTTGCTCGTTAACCTCAACACATCAACAAACTGTTGCAGATTTCCAATTTTAGAATTGCACTGGTCAACAAAATCATACTTGTTTTCTCATATCATGCAATACATGGCCCTGTCGACTGGGGCCTAGAATATGCCGACTGCATCCCCTGCAGTGGGGTAAGACCCCCCCCCCCCAAACAGGGGCTACCTGGTTTTTTTTCAAAGTTGCAAGACTCTAGTTAAAAAAGAATAACCTTTCACCAAAGTCACCACATTTTAAACTGATTTCGGCATTAAATGACCCATCAAGGGTTGATATGCCACTAAACAAATCAATCAATCAATCAATTAATCATGCAGTACAACTTTTTTAGACCAATTTCTGATGCAGATTATGAATTTCGAGTCTTTTGCAATCTAGCACATCTCATTTATTTGCTATGGGCATGTTCTGTCTTCAGTTCTATTTTATATGAGGCAATATAGACAAAGGTTAAATGAAAACAAGATTTGTATCAGTCAGAACTTTTCAATGCAGAAAAGCAAAATTACTATGTATAAGAAATACAAAGAAGATACTATGCAGAAGGACAAGCTAAAAACGTTCAGATTTGAACCCCCTATGGTGCTCTATAAGGTATGTATATTAAAATATAGCTTTCATCTCATCATGAAAACTAGAAGTAATATAAGAAAATGGTATAATAAGCAAAGTTATTATTAATATTAAAATATCTGACTTAGTTTGGAAACATAAATGTTACTATATAAACATAGCCAAGTAGTAGTAAGCTGATATCAGCAATAGTATTAAGGGTTTGACTGCTGATGATTTAGGGCTTTAGAAAGGCTATGGTGCATGATGTGTGCAAAGAATATTAGTTGTGTCTTTCTTTCTATATAATAATACAGAAATAATACATGTAGAATGCAAGCTTGTGGTGTTCCGTAGAAATATGTGTGTTTATGTTTTTACTTAATGACCAGAGTTAATCTTATTTTAGTTCACAGTTTAAAGGTATGATATGTATCCGTTACAACAGATTACATTTTCAGAATCAGCACCCAAATTTACGTAATGTACACCACAACACATGCCTGATGAAAGATTTGTTGTTGGCCAGTGTAATCATTTTAAAGCAGTATACTATAGAGTAGATCCACTATATTAATATACTGAGAAGATTGGTTTAATTCCAAGACTATTTTGTATTCAGGAAGGAAAATTGACTATCTCTGGCCAATTCTTTGAATAATATTCACTTCCATTACTTCTCCACATCACTTCGAATTCATAGGCAATACTAAATTCCTCTTAGATGTTGGAAAAGATTAAAAAGCCTCACCAATTCAGCAGCAGAATTTGAATCATACAATAAGGCCTACCATTGTAATAATTCCATAGTTACCATATATTTTGGTGAATGAGATGACACTTGGAGCATCCCAAAAACACCCCCAAAAATATGGTCATCCTATAGGTCAATTACAAAAACAGTGACATTGAAATTCTACTCAAAATACCACTTGATTGGTTCCATAATCAGCCCAGACCCAATCCTAAAACAGGGAGGAAATTCCCAGCCTTTTAGCTAAGATCAAAGTTGGCTTCGAAGTTCAGAGAACCATGGCCCTTCTGGGATTCTTGTGACATGCTCGGGTATCATCCTGGGAGAAGTTGCACAGGATATCTTGGCCAGCTGGTTGGGAGGCAATCACCATTAGCATGCCACAAGGACCGGGATAAAAGGGGTGAAGGGTTGGAGATCCCAAAAGCTTCTCAGGACGAATCCTGAGCTTGCTAATGGTGATCGCCTCCCAATGGCTGAAATACTTATATATTTTGTAACTGGTACCAGAATTTATTGTTTGAGCTCCAGATAAGCCAGGATTTCAAATGGGGATTTTCAAAGCAGTCAGACTCTCCCAATTTGGAACATTGGTACAATACAATCTTCTGACCCTCATTTTCTCTTATTTGACTTAGCTGAGTGTATTCTTATTAGGTTGTATCAGAGATTTTTTGATCGGGAAACGTAGAACACTATATTGTCAAACTCTAGTCCAAGTTGGTTTTGACTTTATCCCCCTCCCCCATAACGACAAGAAGAACAAGAACAATCCTCACCTAATTCAGAGGAGTAAACTCTTCACTGTTTGTCTATCACGTCACTTTAAACAAAACTGATAAATAAAATTAACATTTCCTGACCGTGATTTAATATCACAACCAAGTGATTGGTAGGCAGCTCTCTTACCAACTGAGCTAAACTGATAAGTGTTATATATTTACAAATTTATTTATTATATATACAATACGATATAAAAGTTACAGTGATCATCTTCAGTCAGAATAGAAGTAGGATTAGAGTTTGACCCTGCAACAACCAGGCTTGTTAAATCTTTTTAAAAACATTCTTTTGATCAAAATATACATTTATAATTACTAGCTGAATATCCAAGACAAGTTACTCTTGAATACCGAATAAGCCCCTCCCCCCACTTATTAATTTTCCAAAAAAATTCCAACCCCCCCACTCTCATTCCAACCCACCAACTTATTAATTATTTTGATGTTGAAGATCAACTTCCAGCATTGCCAACTCTTTTGAAATTTTTATATCTGATAGCAACATTTTTTTAAATGGCCAAACCAAAACGTTCATGGCCAAATGCTTTTTAAAAAGGCTAGATTTGTCAGATTTGGCCATAAAATTGGCAAAATAGCAACCCTGGTTTTTCCACCCACTTATTCAGTACTCAAGAGTAATAGACTATTTATATTAAAACTAAGACACAAGTTAACTCTTTGCTCCCTGGCAGCCATGTTTGATTACTTGCCCGACTGCCTTCTCTAACAAAGTGTCTGTGTGCCCTGAACCTAATTTAACAGTCAGTTGCTGAACAAAAAAATACAATGGGAAGTAAATAAATTGATATATCTCTTAATATTAAATGTACACTTACTAAATTTTCAGTGATTATTCCCAATGTATCACTTCCAAGTGCAGTGAAATAAAACCATGGAAAAGTTAATTGAAAAAAGGTATTATTATCGATTGATTGGCATTGTTGTGATTTAAATTTGTGTATGATTTAAATTTGTTTTTTAGTAAATCTTTTATCAATTTTTATCATTTAAAAAAAAGTTGCTTATTTTCAATATCAATTATCACGCCTAGAGGCGTTATCATTGAGGAAAGAGTTAACTGCCCGTAGTAAATAACACAATTAAAACCATCTGATTATCTGCCCTTAGCAGCTCATACACGTTAGAGTTATCTCCCTTGTACATCATGGTCGCACGTTGCTAATGTTTATTCTTAAAGATTTTATCTTTTTAAAGACGTAGTTGTCAAGAATTGTTTTTATCTGCTGGAAACATTTTAGGTGATACAATCGAAAGAGTCCGTCTTTTTCTATCTAATAATTTGCAACTAAAACACTTGAAAAGATGGTGAGTATTAAAATCAAAAATTACGGTCAAACACGTGTTCATTTCTTTTTGTTTTTCACAAGAGACGAAATTCGTTCATTTTAAATAAATGGTTTTTATTTCTTGATTTTATTGATATCAGTTATATTTTTTTCTTTCCATTGAGCTATGTGTACTTCGTCGATATGTTTTGTCTGTAGGACCAGATTGTATTTATTCTTTTCATCAGCGTAACGGTCAAATCACTTTCCAGAAAGAAAAAAAAAGATGTGGCATGCTCTTGTAAGATGATCAAATCAAAATGTTTCATTGGTTGTAGGACCCCAATTAATGCTTTCTCTGAAAGAGCATAGATTGGGGAACAAGGAGCTTTGTATTTCTTCTTAATAGCCCAAAGGAATCAAAAATTATACAAAAAGTTTCAGAACTTGTAGATCTTTATAAAATTCATTTTCCTTCATTAATAAATTTTCATTCTGAATGATTTCATTTTTTTAAATAATGTCTTCATAAATAAGCTATATTTTCAGTCCGTGTTTATTACACTACTACAAAGTGATTAAAATCATATTCACTCTAATCGACTGATAAATAATCTAATAATTGAAGTGGCGTAAACTCGCCATTTTTGTATAAACGACGTAAACTATTTTTTTCATTGGTGAAACTTAAAACTACCATCGCAATAATGACTGCTTTTGTTGCGTAATTGACTTGTATAACACTAAGCCCTACTTATATCCTTTGCAGTTAAATTTAATAATAAAATACAGTAATACAATAATGTTCTAAAATACAGTTTTTAATGTTCCAAACAATTTATGCCGTATCAATGTATAGTCCCCTCGTTTACACCACTTCAATGTATTAGGTTTACATAGTGACCTAGTTTACGCCACTTCAATGTATCCTTGGTACTCAATCATTGTAGATTGTGCCTGGTAAAAGTGGTACATTTAATTAAAACGTTAATGATCTTACAAAAAAACATTGAGAATGAATGAATATCGAGGCTAAGAATTTAGGATTAGGAGATTAAGGTTAGGGGATTTGGGGTTTCAGTTATGCCACATTTTCCTAGTTTCTCACTTGTGCCATTTTTACCTAGAATCATTGTATACGCATACATTCTATGAAAAAAAACTGTATATTTTTGTTTGAATATTATCATAAATAGGAAAAGATCTTGTATATAAATTGTAATGTACATTACAATTCAAAGTAGCAACAAAAATTATGTTAATTCTGGTATCACTTATAAGGCCAGCAACTTTACCTGTAAACTCTTGAAAATTTGTAATCAAATTTGGTTTGGCCAATATCAAAATTAGGATTATTTTTGAAAATTTTGATCTTCTTGGATGTGACTGTCTTTTCACTTAGGCTGTTCCAAGCGTTTGCTACTCTTGCCGAGAAGAAATCTTTTGTAGTTTATGACTGTGTCCTCTGGTTTTACTGCGGATAGATGAAGTCAGCATTTTCTTATCATGGCATTTTGAGCAATGAACGTCTGTATCCACTCTATGGATTCTATATTTCAACTTTTTTCACTATTGCATTACACCGTCTTCCATTCATTACTTTGGTAATTTCTCCTTCTTTTTCAGCCAAAAGCCCCAAAAGCCAAGGTTGGCCAGAACAAGAAACCAATTCATCCCAACAGTAGAAAAGCAATGGTTCTTGCCAGAAACGCGTCACATGACAAAAGGCTTCAAAAGTAACAGAACTTTTTGTATTGTTTTAGAATAGTAACATTTTCATCGCAACAAATACCATTTTTCTGTTCAATGGGTTGTTTATGTTGTAAACACGACGTTTCGGCCGATCCATTCTTCGGCCTTCTTCTAGTGTAAAATTTGAGTGTGATGGTATAAACAGAAGTTTTTAAATTGATTTTTTGGTAATCTTTGGTTATATGCGGCCAAATTTTGGTTGGCTATAAAATGGCTACCCTGATTGTAAATTTCCACACACTCGCTTAGTCAATGTTAAAAACAATATTAATTATAAAGTTCCACACACTTGCTCACTCAATGTTAAAAACGGTGCACAACTTATGTGCACCATTTTTAACATTGAGTGAGTGAGAGTGGAAAATTCATGAAAGAAAAACAGGTTACCAAAAGTTACTGATTCTTTTATCTTTAATATATTTGGACTAGTTTTGTTATGTAAAAATCTTACAGAAAGGTTTGTAAACAATTTTAAAAAAACAAAAACAAGCCGGACTGCTGCAGGGTCAAACTCCACTCCTACTTCTATTCCAACTGAAAATGATTACTGCAACTTTTCTATTGGATATATAATAAATAAAAAGTTATAAAAATATTTTTTTGTATAAATGTATTTATTTTTTAGAAATGATATAAGCCTGTGTATGATAGATTTTCGTTAATATCTAAGACTTGTCAATTTAGCTCAGTCAGTAAGATAGCCTCCTGACAATCAGTTGTTTGTGAGTTCAAATCACAGTAAGGGAATGTGAATTTTACATATCGGTTTACACCCTTAATTTTGGTGAGGATTGTTCTTGTTTTTCTCGATGTTCTTGTTACGGTAGGAAAACAAAGTCAACTCCAGACTTTGTACTGGAGTTTGACAATAAAACACAATAAGAAACTCTGGGATTTATTTCTTTATATGGACACAAAAACTCAGCAGCAGCAGCAATCCCTTTAGAACACTGATTCTCAAACTGCGTGCCACAGTGCAATGGTGTGTTGCAGCTCTCTCAAGTGTACCACATAAATTTTTGTATACAGAAACATGTATTCTGAGCTTTAAACATGTCCAGTACAAGTATTATATCTGTTCTTCTTCCAACACAGAGTTGCCAATCTAATGGTTTTATCACTAAATCTTGTGAGATCTCAACCTTTTTAGCAACAGATGAAAGGAAAAAGGGGTTTATCAATATGCTGATACCCTAAATAATTAATAATTTTTCATTGCCAACTGTCAATATCTCGTAGCAGTTCATTTTATTTATAAGTAATTTTCAATTTGAGGACATATCAAAATAAATTTTGAACGTTTTTTTTTATGAAGGTTTTATATAACTTTTGTTTTGTTTTTGTGACCCCTTTTTTTTCTTTGTATTTTTAGGAGCAAAAGTGAAAAGAAGTCAAAAATAGAGATTTTAGGTAAATCCTTTGCAACTTATTTTAATTTCAGGTAATGTTCAATTTTATTGTTGTTAATTCAAACAGCTTTTTGTTTGGTTATAAAATGGCTACCTCGATTTTAAATTGTAAAGTTCCACACACTCGCTCACTCAACATCGATTGTGTGGTCTGGAACTTCACAATTTACAATAGGGGTAATCATTCTATAGCCATTTACAATTGGTTTTAACCATTTTTATAGCCATGCATGAAGCTGTTTGAATTAACCACTATAAACATTGACATTACCATTTCAGTTTGAATTATATTTTAATCAGTGCCATATTTATATTGCATTTCTAATTATGTGCAGGATTATTTTTTTTCTCTCTAAATGTTGAGGTGCTGGGTAACGGGCAAATAATGGCTCGGAAAATGGACCTGGCAAGCTGAGTGCAAACTCTGGCTGGGACAGATTGTGTTCACTTCGCACTATTGGGGAAAGGCATGAATCCATCTCTCCCCGCATCTATTGGTAAAATAGTGCAGGGTGAAGTGAGTGACGCCGCTTCAGGTTCTTGTCGCCTCTAAATCTATTTTCACATATCACAAACAGGCCGAGTAAGTAGTAATGTGATATGTGGAACCTAAGCAGGGGCGACTGAAGCCGTGGCCAGCGTAAGGGCACTACTTGCTTACACACTTGAATGTTGATTTATCTTTCTCCTGAAAAGTTAGAAACTCATTTTATTTGTGAAAGATATCTGGGAGTTTTGGGAATTGAAACATAAAATAAAACAGCTCTGGTTAGTCACTTGATAGAAACTGTCATGTGACAATCTTTTGGCAGCATGCCATGTTGGGGGTGATCAATAAATAAATCACTTCTCTCACATTTTGTTGGGCGGTGATCACTAAAAGTCTGAATTGGAGACAATGGAAGGAGGAGAAAGAAACGATTGAGGAGGAGTGGTAAAGTGGAATAAGGAATAGAGAAGAAGGAATGAGAGAGGGTGGTGGTGGTGGTATACATAACTTTACAGCCATTTTTCATATTTTTTTCGTCTATAATTTTGAATATTTTTAATTTTCAGTGGAAAAAAACAGATGGTTTCAGACAGAACTCTTAGATGGAATAGAAATCAGTACAAAGGCTGAATTGGCTGAACTCATTGAAAAGTAAGTAATTTTAATTTATTCCTTCACCTTTTTATTTTGATTCATTTCGATGCTCTCTTTGTTTAGCTTTTCAACTCTTTGTCTTATGTTTTTCAACTCTTTGTCTTATGTTTTTCTTATGTTTAGATATATTGTGTTCACATTTTATAAAAATAGCCTCACTGGATATATTGTGTTCGCATTTTATAAAAATAGCCCCACTGGATATATTGTGTTCACATTTTATAAAAATAGCCTCACTGGATATATTGTGTTCACTTACCAACGGCTTTATGCATCACATCCTGAAACAGATTACAGATTGCTAATCCAAATATTTCGGCTCCACTTTATGTAAAATGTACTAAATAAAACCTACACAATGCATAAAATAAACCCTGTCCAAGTTTATGGTATTGATTTTTTAAAATAAACTGTACCACATGCTTATAAAATCCCTGTGAAAGAATTCATGGATATATTTGAATTTAATTTATTTTATTTATTATTATTGGATGAAGTATTGTAATACACTATTTTTATTAAATTTTGAGTAGTTTTTACCATCATCCTAATTTTAGTTGTTTTTATACAACTTAATTCGGGCATCTGTCAGGAGAAGGACACTCCTGTCAAACCTACAACCTATGGGCCCTGATCCTATCCGCGCCACTCCGGTGGTCCATAGGATGCAAACCCTCAGTTTAACGGGTGGGCTCGACCCTGGGCAAGTCGCACCTCACCTTAAAACTACATTGCTCAGGCTGGGTGGTTACTCCGCACATAGGCCCCGTCGTATTATGGACCTAATGCCGCGGAAAAACCATCCCCAAAATCCTTGTTCGCGAAGCCAAGCCATTCATAGATATACAATATATCTGCTTAGGCGGCCGTAGTGTTCATGTCCTGTGCTTCAACTACACGGGTAAGCCATGGCGAAGGAAACTCCTGTCAAACCTATGACCTAAGGACACTGCTGTTTTCTGTGCCACTGCGGTGGACCGTAGCATGCAAACCTAAGGTTCAAAGGGTGGGGTTAGCCGCGTGCACGTTGCACTTCACATTAAATCTCTGTTCGCGGAGCCAAGTCATTCATTCATTCATTTCAGGCTAGAATCTGCTAATCCATGAAGTCTTTGTGGCTGATTGGTAAAAAGCAGCTAGGTATAAACTAGTCTCTCTCTGGCAATGAGGGTGTGAATTCGATTCTCACAGGTTTACTCTTTATTTCCGATTGCGCAATTATTCGTTGCCATAGACACAGTGGCCTGAATTAATAAGATGAGATGATTATTTTAAGAAAAGAAACTACTGAATTCAGTTGGGTTGTACATTTATGGGAGCGAAAATTCTGTGGAGGGAAATAAAACATTTTGGTCCATACCGGAAAAAAGGCTCTCCCATGTGGTTGGATGGAAAGATGACAAAATTCATTATTTTCAATTGAAAATATGGGTTCGTTTTATACCCGTTGATAGCTTCAATGCCAGGCTGGTTTGCGGGCCACCAGGGGTATTGAATTGTTTTTCTGTTAAAAATTCTAACGAGTTTCTTTACTCAAGGACTGACAGTGATTGTAGCAGTTCAAATCAGATCAAACGCATTTTCTTTGTTCTGACTTTGTCGGCCGTTTGACCTATTTTCTAGCCCTGGGAACATGAATGGCATTTTGGTCACGTACCATCTCCCCAAAACGTGCGAACACACGAACATACACAGTGTATTTCATTACACTGATCTCCAAACGTATATCCTTTAGAATTCTCCAGCGTTGTTGGGAGAGGGGAATACTCCATACTAAGCGCCCAAGCATAGCAGCTCAAGTCTTGAAGCAGCTAAGACCGTCTGCCAAGATGAAAAAAGAGTCATACTAATATTTGTTAATTACAAATTTAGTCTGTCAGATTACCATGGTTGCAAACATGGCAATGGTTATTTCTATTTATAAAATTCCACCTGTCATATCCTGGGATGTGGGAGGATATAAAGTTAACTCTTAACATCCTGTTGAACATTTTCTAAGTCCATCACCCTGTCCTGTAATGATTGAGCAGAAAATGGCTAAAAATGGTTTGTTTATTCAAACGTTTATAGTGTCTTTACTTGTGGGCAGATTGTTGTGTAAATTGGCAGTATTGCAGGAAAGAATGTAGTCATTTGTACTAAAAATAATGTTATGTATGCGTGGTTGTTGATTAATTATATAA
>VCCN01002941.1:1801971-1822056 GCA_006491835.1 Architeuthis dux
TCAGTTGCAAGTTTTCTGAAATTTCTTTGTTTATGGGGGCATTACCCCTCTGATGAAGTGATCATATATGGTGCCTCCCCAAAAAGTGACCAAAAATGGTAAATATTAAAAAATTAAACTAGAAAGTTAAATAAAGAATAACAGTCAATATAATGAATAGATACAAAAGATAGTTATGGACCAAAAGAATTTTGATTGCTCGGGCCAAAAACTGGCTATTACAATGGGGTATGGTATGCCTCAAAACAGTTTCTATCTTTGTTCAAGCACAAGTGTACTTTGCAAAGCTTGCAGACCACATTGATGGTGATTATGTTGTCTTTGTGGCTACAATATTTGCATGTGGCTGACGGGTCCTCATGTGATCATATATAGTCACTTGCCCCATAAAGGTTTAAGTAAGTCTTTAGATGAAATTCTGTATTCACAGTTTTCAAGACAAGTGGGCGATAATAGACAAAAATGTTGTTCAGCAACCCACCCACTTTAGATCGTTATATCGAGGGCTGTCTGTATAAATAATAAAACCTTTTCCAACTTGTCTCTCTCTTCACTTCTTATCTGGTTAAAAACACTTTTTCTTCTGAAGATAAATCCACCTGAATGCAAGTGAAATTAAAAGCATTATATTACCCAAAACCCATCCTTCAGGCCTTTGAAAATGCTCAAGCCAGATAATTGTTTTTAGGGGGTCTGGAGGCATGCTCCCACAGAAAATTTTGAAAATTATATATCCAAGATTGGTATCCAAGATGTATTGTGGGGGAAATAAGATTCATGCCTGTTGAACAATTTTTGTGTTATCAGGTCTTGTTTGCTATTGGGAGAGTTTTCTAGATGATTGATAAAGAAAACTACATTTAGTTTTTATTCTTAGCCTTTAGCTCTAATCTTTTTGAAGATTAGTTTTTGTTTGAAATGAATATGGGCGGTTGTAGATATAAATGGGGGGAGGGTCTTGGCAAGGACAATCTAGTAAGCTCTCATACCTCTGCCAACAGCATTGTCAGGGGAGGTAATTGTGCTTGGATTTGCCCCCAATCTGAAGCTTGAATATACTGCTGGGCAAAGTCCGGATACATATAAATGTCAGAAGACATGAATAACCTGAACCCAGCAATAAACCAGTGTTGTGGGTAGTGGTGATTAATTAGTTTCTTACATAAGCTGAACATTCTAGACTTTCACAAGCCATGAGAATAATCTTTACAATCAAACAGGAGTCTTTAACAAGCCTGGCTGCTGCTGGGTCAAACTCCACTCCTACTTCTATTCCAACTGAAGGTCATTACTCCCATTTTTGTATTGTATATATATAATAAATAAATTTGTAGGTATATAAGACTTGTCAGATTAGCTCAGTTGGTAAGAGAGTCAACTAGTAATCACTAATTTCAAATCACAATAGGGAAATGTTAATTTTATATATAGGCTTGGATTAATGTGACATGATAGACAAACGGTGAAGAGTTTACTCCCCTAAATTTGGTGAGGATTATTCTTGTTGTTCTTGTTACAGGGGAAAACAAAGTCAACTCCAATTATACATGTGAATATGTAGCTCAAGCCTTGAATAGATTATACATGTGAATATGTAGCCCAAGCCTTGAATAGATTATACATGTGAATATGTAGCTCAAGCTTTGAATAGATTATACATGTAAATATGTAGCTGAAGCCTTGAATAGATTATACATGTATAATCTATTCAAGGCTTGGGCTACATATTTACATGTATAATCTATTCAAAGCTTGAGCTACATATTTACATGTAAGCCTTGAATACATTATACATGTAAATATGTAGCTTAGTTTTAAGCTCAAATGACCATACCAGTCAGGTTTAAGTGATTATAGAGTTTCATTCCAGATTCTGTGATGTTTAAAATGATTTTTATAGTGGATGTTTTTTATGTATTTACAAAATAAAAGCCTGTGTAAATTACCCAGTCACTTGATATCTACATTCAATTTTAGTCATTTTCTTTTAAAAATCATCAGCTTTTACAGCTGTGAACTTTCAGGAATCTATTTTCTAAATAAATATCTGTTAGTCGATCTCTATTGCTTATAATATATGCACAGCAGCAGTATATGAGACGGAAAAGTTTGACATGGGTAACTTAGGATAAGTTTTTCTCATGATTGAATCAATAAATGTTAATGTGTCATTTGAACTGCTTTGTGTGTGTGTGTGCATTCCTCGTGCCATGATCCTGCAACTGGCCAACAGCTCCTGCACCGAGTCCATGATTGCCCAGCTACAACTATTTAGGATCGGCCATGTCATTCAGATGCCCGAGAACCGCATTCCCTGACAAGTATTCCACAGTGAACGAGCCAAAGGCCAGCACTCATCCGGAAGCCAGAAGGAATAATACAAAGACCAGCCATCCTCAAGCAATACAAGATACCCCCAAACAATCTAGAAATCCTAGCTTTGAAGCCAAAAGTAGCCACACCATGAGGAGTGCCATTGCAAAAAAACATGAGCGCATAGCGTAAAGCCAGTGTTGCCGATTTAACCCGTTTCATGCTAGATTCAGCTCATTTCATATTTTGGCAGTGCAAAAAAGGGCTAAATTAGAGCATTTGCACTTAAACATTCAGACCATTTTTTGGCTATTTTTGACCAATTCTAGTGTCTTTTTGGCTATTTAAAAAATATTTAGCACTTTTTGGAAGGCAAACTAGCATGAAAATATTTCAGCACTGCATAAAACCCCCTGCAACCTGGTGATGGAATCTCATGCCCCACGTGTCCTTCAGTAGTTGGACTCCGAAGACACTAAAGGAACCGTCTACAGGAGAGGTTGAAGGTCATTGTAGTCTCGACAGACTCGAGTGTGTACGAGTGAGACAACCGCATGATAGATTCAGAATATCCAGATGGGAACTTTGCAACATAACAAACCTCGCCCTAAAGAAACAGTACATTGCCATTCACCGTTCATAGTAGAAACTTGAAATTTTGCACACACACACTCCCCTCAATGAGTAGGGAAAATGTGTCTTTGTTTTTCGAAAATTCTAACTTTATGCTAAATTGGTCACTAATTTGTGCCTGCTTGTTTTTTGAAAATTCACGCTTTGAAGCATTTTGGTTACTTTTCTTCAGTGTTGCCAATTTAGATATTTTATATCTAAATTTAGATAATTCTAAAGAGTGGAAGTCAAGGGAGATAATTTATAGAAACTATGAAGAAAGATCTAATCTTCAATTTTTTTATTTATTTTATAACATTTCTCAAGAATCACTTCAAACTTGACACTGCACTGACTTGTGTGCTGACTAATATATCTGGCGAATGTCAACTTTGTAAAATGGCCAGTTGTCAAGTAATCGCGGTACATACACACACACAAACACATATTTCTTCAATTTTGGTTAGATTTGTTATAGATAACTGAAAATCATTATTTATACTGTTTTCTGAGCGTCTTCCAAGTTTTATCATCAACTTCATGATTTCTGTGTGTTTTGTGTCATAACCTCTGGATGACAGGAGTTGGCTTTTGCTATTTTTAGAAGCACTTCCTGCTTGTCTAGACAGTTGACCTTGGCGCGAACTTCAGCTTCTTGGATTTGCTGCGCTTTTAAGAAAAATCAAGAGTCAACTCGTGGACAAAACTGGACGTACCGATTTGGCATCTCTTAAATCAGTGCCATATCTAAAGATCAGCTAGATCTTCTAAATGCTTACCACACTCTATTCTATTTTCCCTCCCTATCGTCTCAACTACTAACCAGTACTAAAGCCACTAACTAATGCTAATACTTAAGAAGAAACAGATGAACAGAAAGAATGAACTGATCACCTTGTGTTTCTACAAAAAGGTAGGTTGTCTTTTATATATCTTGTTTGACTTCGAAGCCCAAGTCATCACACTGTGTGTTTGTTTATTTTTGTGTGTATTTCTGCTTGTGAGTATTTTTCTGTGTGTATGTGTGTACATATACCTGTTTGTGCAAGTGCATTAGATGAAATATTCAGGTAAGGCAGATAATGTAAAAGTGACTGTCAATATAGTATTTCCAGTGCGACTGAATTTCCCTGAATATGATTCATGTCCTGATTTGCAAGTTATATTCACCATAATTTCCATTCTTATCTTGGAGCATTGGAGAAGACTTGACATGTAAAATCTGTGCCACATTTGTTGTAATTTACAACTCATTTTCGGATTACAGAAATCAAAACAAGTAAAATCTCTTCTATCATGTTATTTATGTTGTCAACACAACATTTCGGCCGATCCATTCTTCGACCTTCTTCAGGTGTAAAATCCGAGTGTGATGGGTTAAACAGAAGTTATGTTTAAAAGAGATAACCCTTATAGTACAGGGGCCTGGGTGTTTCTGTGTCTTTGTCTTGTCGGGTCTGTTGAGAAGTGGAAGCCACATCAGGTTGAAATCTGCACTTGTCTGGCTAATGCATTTAGTTGACATTTTGATATGAGTTGCCTCTTTGATTTTTCTCTGCGAAACATTGTTTTTACAACAAGGAGTTCAATCGTCCGAAGAACCATTTGAATATTAATGACCCTTCTCAAAACAAAAATATCTCATCTATCATCATCATCAGATTTTTCTCACTCCCGAAAGTGGAAACCATCCTGCGTCTTATCCTACAGACAGGGCCTGCGAGAGGGGGGTTTAGCTGGAGAGCCAAGGGGTTTCTTATGTTTGTCCTCTTGGCCCTCTTATGTCCTCTTGGTCCGCGGGAGGAAAATCCTGAACTTGGAGTAAAAGGAAGACTCAAAACTTGTTTATAAAAATATGAGGATATATTTTTATTTCATAAGATACATTGTGTTGTGGTGGAGACAATTAGAGCCAACAGACTGTTCCCAACAGGGGAACTGGCCTTGTGTCTTCCCCCAGCCTAGGTGATCTGTCTCTCTGCCTCTCTGGCTTCCAAGGGCGTCTCTCTGTCGCTTTTATCGGGTTTGAACGCCCATCTGCAGTTAGGGTCAGTATCCTGTTTGTGACCCCTGAACCTCCAGTGTGTTTGTTTAACTTTTAACACCTGTGGGGGTCAAATATGTGACCTCCACTCACGGCCACTTAAATATCCAACACTTAGAACTGAGTATCAAAACTTTTAAGTCAATACATTATGTCCATTAGTAAAATAGGTGACTCTATCATTTACAGGCATGCTAAAAGGTTTATAGCAGATGGAAACAGAATGGCTAAAGGATGAGGGTGTTTGTGCAGTGTGGCGGGCGGGGCGTGAAAACAGCTTTGCACCACTCAGTTGCATGTTGTGTGATTTGTACTGTGTATCATCAATTGATAAAAGACTTTTTACTGTAAATAAGTACTTATGTTTTAATCTGTATAAAATTTTGGACAAATCAAGTCCTCTGCCCCCCCTTAACCAAAGAGATCCCCATACACCTATGCATACTTGCCATGTTTTGACTGCGGGTTGGTAAGGGGTTTCTGTTAGGAACCCTCCCTTAACTGAGTGTGCTCCTACAATTGGGTTCATCACCCCAGTTTCAAAATGGCCGTTGACACTTTCTGCACCTGTTGTCATTAAGCTTGAAAAACAGCTTCCTTAATTAGCCGCTGTGACACCTATGATGATAATGAGTCACCACAGTCTTCAGAAACTCTAAAGATGGGAGTACATCAGGTGGCTACCCATGCAAAGATTTGCAGGCCGGTCAGGGCCAGTAACCAGCTTGCACCTACTGCCATGCCCAATTATTCAATTGTTCCTGATTTTTGTGTTGAAGTCTTGATATTTATTAATAACTGCTGGGTTGTTCATGTGTTCACACATTTATATGTATCTATGTATCTGGATTTCACCCAGCCTTAACCATTCAGAAACTTGAAATTTTGTGTACACACTCCCCTCATTGAGTAGGGAAATTCCCCCCCCCCAAATAGGTTTCAATTTTATCTATCTATCCATCTGGACTTCGCCTAGCCTTAATCATTCATAGTAGAAACTTGAAATTTTGTACACACACTCCCCTCAATGAGTAGGGAAAATGTTTTGTTTTGTTTTTTTTAAATTCCCCTCCAAAATAGGATTTTAGTGGGGGTTTAATTTTCAATGTAAGCATATGCTAAATTGGTCACTAGTTTGTGCCCACTTGTTTTTAGTGATCAGAGCCCAACATTTTAATTGATCACCCCCAACACAGCATATATGAGTGGCAGTGATTCATAATTTCCCTTGGAATGCCAGTTTTGCTGGAAAGTTTTCACTTACCCTCCATATTCACTAGATATTGCACCGTCAGACTGCCATTCATTAGAGTCTTTACAGAAATCACTTAACCCTTTTAGCGCTATGGCCTTTTTTGACCATATAACAAAAAACACTACAGTCAACCAAAACTGTCAACGTAGGTTTCTTCAGTTTTTGTGCTGGTCCGGCTGGCCTTTTTAAGCCGATATTTCACCTGTGTAGTGTTTTTGGCTACGTTATCAAGTCCAATATATTGGCCTGGCAGTGCCTAAAGGTTAATGAAAAATATCTCAATTACTTGGAAGACTGCAAAAGGCACCTAGAGCAATTGTTTTCTAAGAAAGATCAAAAGTTCTAGGAGGACTGAATTATGAAGTTGCCTGAAAGATGGCTGAAGATAGCGAAAGAAAATGGAAGAAATTTTGTTTGATAAAGTTTAGGTCGAAAATAAATGTCTTGTTGTTGTTTGTGTTGTTAACACAACGTTTCGGCCTTCCTCAGGCGTAATATCTGAATGTGATGGAGTAAACAGAAGTTTTTAATTTCAAAGGAGGTAACCCTTATAACATAAGATTCTGGGTCTTTCTTTATCCTTGTCTTGTCGGGTTTGGGTTTGTTGAGTAGCAGAAGCCACATCATATCAACATGTCGACTGAATGCATTAATCAGTGCAGAGTTCAACCCGATAGGGCTTTTTGGGGCATTTGGAGGCATGAAAAGATTGGCTGAAATTAAGTGTTGTCTAGAAGTCTATTTAAGAAATGTTTTGTATGTGATCCAAAATTGGGGGGCAGGGACTTTAGGGGGGTCAAATTATGTATCCAAGATTGGCTAAAATTGTATTTCAGCTACTGAAATTAAGATAAATAAAAATCTTTGGAAAAATTCTGAGGGTCTTGAAGGTTGTCATGTCTTGAGACAGAATTGATAATGAAACTCGGAAGACACTCAGAAAACAGTATAAATAAAAATTTTCAGTTATCCATAACAAATCTAATTAAAATTGAAGACATCTATGTGTGTGTGTGTGTGTGTGTGTGTGTGACATTCACCAGATATATTAGTCAGCACACAAGGCAGTGCAGTGTCGAGTTTGAAGTTTTGGGAATCAGCAGTTCTCAAGAAATCTAATAAAAATAAATTTTAAAAATACAGATTAAAGATCGTTTTTTTTATAGTTTCTATTAATTATCTCCCTTGACTTCTGCTCTTTAGAATTATCTAGATTTAGATATAAGATATCTAAATTGTCAACAGATGTGAAACATGGAAATTAACAAAACGAGCTGAAAACCAAGTTCAAATCGCACAGGGATCCATGGAAAGAGCAATGCTAGGGATAACTCTAAGAGATAGAAAAAGATCAACATCGATCAGAGAGAGGACTAGAGTGAAGGATATTATACAAATAATTAAGCAGCAAAAATGGAGATGGGCTGGCCACCTAGCAAGAAGAGATGACAATAGATGGGGGGAAATACTAACCGATTGGTGCCTATGGGATAGTAAACGCAGTAGGAAAAGACCAGTCACAAGATGGAGGGATGAGATAGAAAGGTTTGCTGTTAGGATGTGGCAGAGGTTAGCACAAGATAGGTCATCATGGAAAGAGATGGGAAAGGCCTTTGTCCAGCAATGGACTTATAATGACTGATGATGATGATGAAATTGTCAACACTGATGAGAAGTAAACAAAATACTTCAAAGCCATAGTTTTGACAGAAATTTATTTTACATGACAATTATGGCAGGCTGCTCAACACACCATATGGTCCGTCCCCTTCCAAACCTGCACCTTTGGAATGGGAACTGCCCCAGTTTAATATAATCAATGGTTGATGATTAGGAGGGTGATAGTAACAGCATTGGTGGCAATATGCCTTTTATTGACAGAACTCTCTACTGCAGTTGACTCATGAGCCAAATATATATGAAGTGAACTCTTGCAATAATTGATTAATAATTTACCATGTAAATAATATTCATTTACTACAATATTAGAAACTGTGAACCAAAGCTGTCACTAAAACTGTCAACATAGGTTTCTTCAGTTTTTAAGTTGGTGTACCATAACAAAGGGGTGCATAAATGAAAAGAAAATATCAGAAGTTCAAAAGATACAGATTGACACTAATTAAAACATTCGACTGGGTACTTTTGATAACATCAATGGGTGACTCAGGAGAAAGGGAAATACGAGTAAAAACATTGATGGAAAATACCTAAAAACAGAAATCTCTTTAATAAACATGCACGGGTGAATTCAAAATAGCCAAAGTTCAAAATGTATAGACTAAACAAGATGAATTAATTTAGCCCTTCGAAAATATAAACAACCATACTATAGATAAGACTGACAGAATGGAGGACAAACAGAGTGTACTCCAGATATGGACTGAGCAGTCATCTACTCACTCTCGGTTTTATGGGAATATCTGCATTTGCCAAAGATTTCTGTAGATTTACGAATAAACGGTATATTCCTTTCTGAGAAAAATCGTCTCCGTCTCGATCCTGCATGGCATTCCAGGCCAATTCTTTTCAGAGACCAGCTTCCGTCTTCCCGAAGTCGAGACAAGGTAATAACGTTACATTGGTCTGGCTGGCTGGCTGGCTGGCTGGCTGGCTGGCTATCTATCCAGTCTAAAGGAGCTAAAGGGCTAAAAATTTAAACATGTATTCCTTATTATGTCTAGAAAAAACGATTTTTTGTTTTTTGACAATTCCCCTTCAAAATAGGTTTTTAGTGGGGGGGGGGCTTCAATTTACAATGTAAGTTTATGCTAAATTGGTCCCTTAGTTTATGCCCATTAAATGGCGAGTGAAGTAACTTTTTAATTGATCGCCTCCAACACAGCATGCTGCCAAAAGACATTGGCCACATGACGGTTTCTATTGAGTGAGTTACCAGACCCCTTTCTCAAATGAGAAATTACCTTTTTTTTTCTGGTTTTAAATTACATTTATTGACAACAGGCAGCAGATTTTGTGAGGTTAAACTCTGATTGATTGATTTTCTTATTTATTTTCTTATCATATTACTAGCTACAATAAACTTATTAATCACTGCTACCCACAACACTGGTTTATTGCTGGGTTTAGGTTATTCATGTGTTCTCACATTTATATGTGTAATGAAATAGACCCAGATCATGTTACCGGTAGCCATTTGGGATAGGGTGGATGCGTTTCTTTATTCACATTTACGATTTAGGCCGCTCGTTTAGCAGTCGTTTACACCTGTGGCTGGCAAATATAGGCTCTCAACTGATAAATGTCTTTATAATTATCATATATGTATCTATTTATGTATCCACATTCGCCAGCTCTAACTGTTCATAGTAGAAACTTGAAATTTTGCACATACACTCCCCTCAATGAGAAAGGAAAATGTTTTGTTTTGTTTTTTTGAAAATTCCCACCCTCAAATAGGTTTTTAGAGGGGGGGGAGTAATATGCAATGTATGTTTATGCTAAATTGGTCACTAGTTTGTGCCCGCTTGTTTATTTGAAAATTCGGACCTTTTTTTAGTGATCAGAGCCCAACAAAAGGTGAGAGAAGAAATTTATTCATTAAACACTCCTTTTTCCAACTTTTTGATTGATCACCCCCAACTCAGCGGTGATTCATAATTTCCCTCTGAATGCTAGTTGTTATTGTTATTATACTTCTTTCTCCTTCTTCTTTTTCCCATACCACGTAGCCTTTAAGTATCGGTAATCCAAACTATAATCACATTGGTGACATCCTAACTTTATCAATACAAAATGAAAAATGCATGATATGTTTACTGTGCAACCCAAAGCCATGCAGGTCAGACTTACATATTTTTGTTCCCAATATAAATATATATTCACAGGTGTTGCTGATGTAGTTTGCATTTCATTGTTCCTTGATTATATGTATTCAGTTGTGTCTATCCGTCTGTCCGTCCGTTCGTCTGTCTACACAATATCTCCAAAAGTATTCAGTGGATTTCAATGATATTTTGTGGGAGGGTGGGCTTGCGGCGATTTCCACACACGGTCAGCTAACCTATGCTCCCTCACATACCGGCAGCCAATCAGGGACCAGCAAGTGGTCACGTGACAGTTGCCAGATTTGAAGCATCTTTTTCTTCCCAGTTTGCCGTAACGAAAAGACATGTTTCACAGCGCTCCTGTCTCTTATGTTTTCTTCCCGTCCACGTGCGCATGATATTTAACGCATACCCCAGATAGGCCAGAGTATAAAAACAACCCAGAAACAAGTAAGCAAACTCCCTTAATTTTACATACACATTTTTAATATAATTATGAACTCTTTGTCACATACACATTTTTAAAATCATCATGAAAGACTTTTAGCCCAAAACATTTTACTTACATGATATCTTAAAACAAATAAATTTGAACAAAGGACTCTTACCTATTTACACAAATATACATGGACAATGGATTTTTACAGATATACACACACACACACACACACACACACACACATAAACACTAACTAAATTTCCACCCTTAAATGAATAAAGAAATGTTCGTCTCTTTCAAGATTGTCTCTCATTGCTGTTTCCTTTTCCTGCCATTGATCGTATTTAAATGGAGTCAACTTTAACCCACCTTGGAAAAACAAAAAACCCTTTTATCTTCATATATTTAGGAACACAGAGGTTTATATTCTATCCTACCATAGTGGAATGAATTATATCCCACATCATAATTAAATATCTAATTGGAAATTAATTATTTTTTTTGTCATATTACATCAAAGTCCACCCTTATTAATTGAATAAAATGCCTTTCTAGTTTGGTTTTAAAAAATAAAAATTCTGTGAAACACAGGATCTTTTGTCCTAAAACTCTGTATCGCAAAGAGTAAATGACTCTTTTGGACAATTTCCGCAAAGGACTTTGTTATTCTCATTAACCCATAAGAACGCACTGTGACACCGGTGTCACATACAATTTAATTGATCTGCAGAGTCTCTTATATAATATTATATAATATCCTTGATTTTAACTCATGAAGTGTACTAAGTATTATAATGTTTACACATATGTATGTTATGTTAAATCAATAAACATGCCGAAGCAAGCACCCAGCAGCCCCCATTCCGTTTCCGGTCCCAGAAAGCGCGGACCGGAAGTAGGAACAGGGAAGGCTCAGTTCAGCTCAAGCATAGCTCTTATCAACATGTGTTTTTTGTTTATCCTTTCTTAACACGTTTAAACATGATTACGAATCAAAACGCATCCTAATCTTACATAGCTACCACGAAGGCACATAAACACAACAAGAACATTGCAAGTGTCACATACAATTCAATTGATCTGCACAGTCTCTTATATAATATTATATTTTATTCTTGATTTTAACTCATGAACTCATCTACTGAATATCCTGGTGCAGCCATGTGACTGTGTGTCAATTTGCCTATCCAGAATCCCACATAATGTTCCTTCAAGTTGAAATGGGTCTGGCTTCTTATGTTAAAACAATAACCAGATGCACTATGATTTAAGTTTATTTCTCATGAAAAATCTCCAAAAGTACTCAATGGAAGGGTGGGCAATGAGTTACGAAGAAGTGATTAAAACTTTGGGTGGATCCATGCGCGATTACTTATGCGCTCTCTGAGTGTTCTTCTTTGCTTTATTGGGAGGTGTGGGGTGGCCAAGTGGATAACGGCTTGACAATGAATTCAGTGAGCCAAGTTTGTGTTCACTTGGGAAAGGCATGAATCCATCTCTCCCCCAGTGCAGTGATGCCACTTCAGGTGCTTGTCGCCTCTAAGTCTAATTCAGATATTGCAAAAGAGACAAGTAATATGCAAAGCCTGACAAGGAATGGCTGAAACCGTAGCCATTTATGCCTAACATGGGTGGCACTCTTTTCTCTGCCATTTTATCCATTTCGAGACACCAGACTTTGATTTCATTGAAATTCATTGAGAACTTTTGGAGATATTGTGTGGAAGAAGAAATGTAATGATTGCAAATTTAGAAAGGTTTTTCCACAAGAGTGCAAGAATACTGTTTTAATGTAATATACCAGCTCGGATGTGAAAACATTGTTACAGGTCACTCAATAGAAACCGTTATGTGACCAAGTCTTTTGGCAGCATGCTATGTTGGGGTGATCAATTCAAATATTGGAAAGGGGGGTGATCAATAAATAAATTACTTCTCTTGCCTTTTGTTGGGCAGTGATCACTAAAAATGTCTGAATTTTCAAAAAACAAGCGTAAACACTGCTGGACACAAACTAAGTGACAATTTAGCATACACTTACATTGTAAATCACCCCCCCACCCCACCCTTAAAACCTATTTATGGGGGAATTTTCAAAAAACAAAACAAAACGTTTTTTCTAGACATAATAAGGAGTAAATATTTAAATTTTCAGCCCTCTAGCTCCATTAGTACTGCAAGTACACGCGACACAATCATAGATAGCCAGCCAGCCAGCCAGCCAGCCAGCCAGCCAGCCAAACCCCCTTAAAAACTGAAGAAACCTATGTTGATGATGACTAAGTCACATGACCAACATCTTTTGGCAAATGCTGTGTGCATGCATAGCCATCCAGACCAATCTAAAAACTGAAGAAACCTATGTTGACAGTTTTGGTTGACGGTTTCTAATAAATCTATATAAGTAATCCATACATTGAATTCATCAAGATAAATGATAAACTCAACATTAAATGAAATATAAATATAATTTTGGAAAGATGACAATTCTGTCAGATACGTGATGTTACTGCATTGAGCTAAGCACACAAATTTCATTAAATTTGTAATTAACTTAATTGCTATTCCTCAGCATTAAAGCCACCATCATTATCAAATATTGACTCAGATGAACAGGCCATGTGTGCCATATCAGTGACACCAGACTTTCCCAAAAGATCCTCTACTGCAAACTCAGCACTGACAAAAGACCCCACAGCTGCCCTCTGCACTGTTACAAAGATCAACTCAAACAGACTATGAAGATCACCAACATCAACCCGGAAACCTGGGAAGAGCAAGTAAAAGCATCCCATCTCTTAAGAGACAACTCCCAATGGAGTATGGAGCCCGGTAACGAAGACCCGGTTTCTGTTGCATGCATCAGGTCTCAAGACTGGTCGAAACCAGGACTTTATTCCAAAAATGTCTTTTATTATAACCACCCCCTTGGCAGTTTAGAGTGTATTCAATTAGCTGCTGAATGCCCTAATGAAGAGTTTTTCACACTCTTCGTTCATATTGGAAATAGAACCCAGGACCTTCTGCATGACTGTAAGTTGACATACTGTAAAATGAAATGAATTAGACAAAGATATTCCAGTAGTCAATGAACAAAACATTTATATCGGCATTCTGATATACGTATTCATCATGCCTTCTTCCTTTCATCGCTAAAAAGGTTGAGATCTCAGAAAATCTAGCCATAAAACCAATTGTTTGGCAACTTTGCGTTGGAAGCGGGACAGCCCTAATACCCGTACTGGACACATTTAAGGCTCAAAATACGTTTTTGCGCATTTGGAAAAAAATTTGCGCAGCACACAGTTTGAGAATTGAGTCAAATAGACTGATGTTCAGAATACGTGAAGTTCTATTCAAATCCAATCAGGCAGATCACACATTCTGGTGTCAAACTATCTCAATTGCTGAAGAACAGTTTGAACAAAAACGTCACAGGAATAAAGAGAAATGAATAGGGAAAATATTTTTTTTGTCTTTTGAAAATTCCCTCCAAAATAAGTTTTTAGAGCAGGCTTCAATATACAATGTAAATTTATGCTAAATTAGTCACTAGTTTGTGCCCATTTGTTTTTTGAAAATTCAGATCTTTTTTAGTGATCACGGACCAATTTTTTAATTGATCACCCCCAACACAGCATATATGGGTGGTGATGATTCCTAATTTCCCTTGGAATGCTAGTATATTATTAAAGTTGCTGGAAATGGTTCAATCAAAACTCACACATCTCATTCATTACTACATTATTTTAGCTAACTAACCTTTTGTGCGCACATTAATTTCCTTTGTGCTCTGGTTGCAAAACGTTACTTTGCACACAGCTTAGAGGGAACTATGCTTAGGAGCAGAAAAAACTTAGTGGTTAACAATGTTTCCTCTAATTCTTAGTAGTCAGTATGCACAGAAATCTCACGTTGTGCAATTTTTTTCCTCTTGCGAAAGTATGTGCACACCGAATTTCTGAGGCAAGAGAAGTCAGCCATTTTGGGCTTATTTTTTTTAAATTTAGCGCTTTTTTGTGCTTTTTGGCAGTCAAACTAGTGCAAAAATATTTTTGAGTTGGCAACACTGACTGTTCTCTAGGATTCTTCAGTAAAATTTATCAAGAACACAGATGAATATATTAATCACTGCTATCCACAACAGACCGGTTTAAACACTGTTGCTGGGAGGTTCGATTTGCAAGTTTATGCTAAATTGGTCCCTTAGTTTGTTTTTTGAAAATTCTGAAGCGAGAGAAGTAACTCATTCATTGATCACCCCTTTTTCCAACTTTTTAATTGATCACTCCCAACACAGTATATATGGGTGCTAGTACACACTTTTTGTGTGCTGTTCTTCAACTTTACAGTTGTTTGATTTTTTTTAGAAACTGTCAACATAGGTTTCTTCAGTTTTTAGATAGGTCTGGCACGTTTGGAAGCAACCTTATATGCAGGCTCTGCTCTTCCCACTGAGCTAACAAAGCTTTCATGGGAGGCAGGACTGTTTTACTGTACACTTTGCTGGCCCCTCTACTTATATGTTCGTATGTAGACATGAATACAATGCAGTCCCCTGTGTCAACAGTATGAAATCAAATAATAGATAGTTCCCCCCTAAATAGGTTTTTAGTTGGAGGTTCGATTTTCAATGTAAGTTTATGCTAAATTGATCCCTTAGTTTGTGTCCGGCAGCATTCACTCTTGTTTTTTGTTTTTAAATCATGAATTTATGGTTCAAACCTTAGTGGTAGCATTTTCATCAAGGTCACTCAATTTTAACACCACCACTGCATAATTTACATGGTAAAAAAAGTATATATGGGTGGCAGTTCATAATTTCCCTTGGAATGCTAGTTTGTGTTTCTTTCCATATTAATATAGTAAAACACCTTTTTATATGTATGTATGTATGCTTGTTCATTGTCAAATTGATTTTATTACAATGGTCAGTTGTAAATCAAATATGTATGGAAATACCAAATAAATTAGATAAGTATATCTGGAATTGTGGATCCGACAGAGAATGCAATCTCATTCAGCTTTCTATTTACACATACTATGTAACATTTGTACAAATCTCTATTTGCTAGGCAGGAAATTAATTCATGGAAGCAAAATCTATTTATTGATTATCAGAATGAGGTATTGTCTATAAATTTGAGAAGAGTCATTAACATACCCAGTGTCGACACTGTCCAACTGCACCCCTCTTCAAATTTCTTTTAGATTATTCTAGATTATTTTAGATTTTTTTCAGATTATTTCTTTAGATATTTTCAGATTAATCTTTTAGATATTTTCAGATTATGTTTTTAGATTTTTTTATTAGATTTTCCAGGGTTCCTCAGATATATTGCTCCACCAGAGCTCTCCCCCCCCCCTACAGTGGGTTTGCCGGCCCCACAGCATTGAAACTGTTGCCACAAATATGTTGCCATCCAAAGATGAGTACACCACTACCAAAAAATATTTTTGGTAAGAGAGTTTCAATACTGGACAGTTTAGTCATAAATAATATATGATAATATCTGTTTTGATTGTGTAATTGGTTTAGAAGACAATTAACTTTCTATTAAAAAGTGGTAGGGGTGTACTTATTTATGGGCGATAATGTACATACACAGCCAGCCAGCCAGCCAACCACACCAACTTAAAAACTGAAGAAACCTATGTTGATGTTGACAGTTTTGGCCAACAGTTTCTAAAAATTGACCATAATTTGTCTTCTCTACTCAACAGAGACACAAAATGGAATTCTTTGTTTAATAAAAAAAGAAAATGAGAGCATGTTAAGAATTATGGAACTAGCTGTACTACACGCGTTGGTAAAATATAATAACTTATTTACAAGCGTTGCGGTTAACATTTAAATTTCTTGTCTGAATTTAGTTAGAAGGGTGTATTAATCATTATGTATGATATGGTCAGACTATTTTCCTTGTCTATATGTTCATTTGTTCACAATGTTTTGGCAGTGTACCCACTGGCCTTCATCAGGTGTTCCTGGTTCTAAAATGTGGATACATTGTTTAGAGCGCTTGCTTGATTGGACTGGACGTGTCACATCCATTCTTTGTATATCCTGTATGACGAGGTTGTGTGTGCGGTGTCAATTCCGAGTTGCTTCTGTTATATTGGAAGATCTTTTGGGGTATTTTTCCAAGATGTCTTTTTTGATGAGGGGTTCCTAGATGCTATTGATGTCAATGCTTGGTTCGACTGAACAGAGTATATGCGCTGCTTCCTTCAGGCGTCGTACAGGGCGAACAACTGGCAAATACAACGCCTGAAGGATGAGGCGCATATACTCTGTTCAGTCAAACCACTCAGCCAGAATTGACACCAAACACAGCAAGGAAAATAATCCAACCATATCATACATAATGATTTAAATTTCTGTTTGATACTGTTTTTTTGCTTTGCACCAACAGAGACAGAGACTGGTAAAAGAGTTTCTGTCCTTAGGGATATTACATATTACACCTGACGAAAGCCATAGAATGAATTGGCTGATTTAAATTTGGAACAAAAGATTTAAAACCCTGCAAATCCACAAAAGTTTCTTGGGGTGGCCAAGCATATAACTCCAGCTCAGACAGTTTGTGTTCACTTCACACTAATGTCCTTGTGTTCAATTTGCACTAATGCCCTTGGGAAAGGCATGAATCCATCTCTCCCCTTAGCTATAGGTAAAATAGCACAGGATGAAGTGAGCGATGCCACTTCAGCTGCTTGTCACCTCTAACTTTAATTCAGGTATCGCAAATCAGGGCCGAGTAAGTAGTAATGTGATATGTGGAGCCCAAGCAGGAATGGGGCTGAAGCCGTGGCCAGCGTAAGGGCACTACTTACAAAATGAAGCTTTGCTTTCTCTCTTTGATTTACTCTCATAATTTATTGATTTGAATTTTGTTGTCACAGAATTAAATTTTGAACAAAAGCTTAAAAATTGTAAAAGCAGAAAAAATTGATAATCATCACATGGTGATAGCCTATCAGCAGAGTAGTGGACTGGAAACTTTTAGGTCAGTGGTTCAATCTCAAATAAAAGAACTAACCAAATTGTACCACCCAGTCTTGTTACTAGTTGACCAAGTAAGAGTTTAGGAGGACCTAGACAAATTAATGCTATGGTCAAAAGAATGAAGATAAATGTAAGGTGTTATATGTAGGAAATAGAAATCCATGTTACGATTACTGTATGAATGGAAATATACTAGATATTGTAAATGATGAAAAGTATATTGGTAGTATAGTAACTGATAAACTATCATTCTCCAAATATATTGCCAGTGCTGTTGCTAAGGCAAACAGGTGCTAGAACTGTTTAAACATACCTTTTCATATATAGACACAGTCTCGTTCCTTATACCATGTAAGACTTATGTTCATCCACACCTAAAGTACTGTGCACAGGCCTGGTTA
Organism: Architeuthis dux; assembly: GCA_006491835.1. Lineage (NCBI taxonomy): Eukaryota > Metazoa > Mollusca > Cephalopoda > Oegopsida > Architeuthidae > Architeuthis > Architeuthis dux. The sequence goes on from VCCN01002941.1 coordinate 1,819,833, forward strand.
CTGTACTTGGAGACAGAAAAAATCTTTTAGAAAAAGTCCAGAGATGAACCACTAAGTTAGTACCGGAATTAAAAAGTATGAGTTATGAGGATAGGCTAAAAATGTTAGGATTAACATTGTTAGAAAATAGGAGAGATCAGGGAGACTTAATAGAAATGTTTAAGATTATACATGGTTTAGAAGTAGTAAACCCTGATGTATTTTTTACTAGAAGGGGGTACAAGGGACTGAGAGGCCACACGTATGTGAAGTAGAAGTAGATTAAATATCAGAAAATTCTTTTTTAGCAATAGAGTGGTGGGACTTTGGAATAGATTACCGGAATATGTAATGCTATCAATAGATGTAAATGATTTTAAGAAGAATTATGATATTTATTCCACCATCGCAAAGGTTTAAGGCACTAGATATTGTGTAAATATGATTGTTATGATGTGTGCTTGTATATACAAATTGTATACTTTTTTTTCACACTAAAATAAGATGTTCTTAAAATGTTCTAAGAAAGAAGAAATACTGATAAACGATGGGTGAAAATGTAAATTTATTCATAAATGAATAAATACCAACATTTTTATTGAAATTCGATAATTAGCTGATTTTTGTCAGATTTTTAAAACTAGGTGTTTTTCACCTAAACATTTTTCTCTTGCCAATTATTACATCATACTGTTTTATACAGTGTAAATAACTTTTCAAACACAAATATTTCTGGATTTTCTTCAATGTTTCTTCTTACTAATCTCACAAAGAGTATGACTATAAAATTAATTTTTATACAAGTTTTGGGTGTTTCTTCATCTCATATTGCTTAACTGAAGAATAAAATGTCTAAAACATAACACTATTATAATTTTTACATACACTCTACTTTCACTAATGACCTCAGTAGACATTGTAGAAAGATTAGTCTTTATGGGTGTAAATCGCCCTCTGGCCCCCCAATGGAGGGGGCTCCGAAAATCTCTAGCTAGGCTTTTGAAAGGTCTGCCTACTTAACAAGCTCATGGATCCCAGCCTTTTGAAAAGTCTACTCACGGAACCCAAGTAATACCTGTGTAGATCCACAGGGGTCCGTGGCCCCAAAGTTGAGAACCACTGCACTAAATGTTGGAGGGGGCTCAAGAAGTCATCCCCAATCTCCAGCCACGCCCCTAATTTCATTTAAAGAAGAAATACTGATAAATGGTGGCTGAAAATGTAAATTTATTCATAAATGAATAAATACCAAAAATGTTTTTGAAATTCGATAATTAGTTGATTTTTGGCAAATTTTAAAAATCTGTGTTTTTCACCTAAAGATTTTCTCTTGCCAATTATTACATTATACTGTTTTATATATATATTATATATACCGTGGCCCCCAGGTTGAGAACCACTGCACTAAATGTTGGAAGCGGGCCCTCAAGAAGCCAACAGGGAATTGGCTTCTTGAGGGCCCCCAAGTCTTCAGCTGTGCCCTTGATTTCATTTCTTAATCTTAACCCATATGAACCCACTGTGATGCCGGTGTCACATACAATTTAATTGATCTGCACAGTCTCTTATATAACATTTTATTTTATGCCTGATTTTAACTCATGAACTGTACTAATTGACATCTACTGAACATCCTGGTGCAGTCACGTGACTGTGTGTCAATTTGCCTACCCATAATCCCACATAATGTTCCTTCAAGTAGAAATGGGTCTGGACTCTTATGGGTTTTAATGTTATTAATTTTCAGCTATTCTTGGTTTGACAACCAGAAACATTTCCTCAAATTAGCTGAAGGAAATGTCAATGAAGGAAATGTCAAGTTTTTATCTGTCAACTGACAAGAACTTGGGTTTGGCGTTTGTGCGTACGCACTCCCGCACTCCGCCCTTTCCACCTCTGATTTTTATTTCGGAGATGTGCAAGAAGCCAAATAGCTGCTAGAAACTTTCAGCAGTAGAAAGACACCAAGTTTTTTAGAAACCATCAACCAAAACTGTCAACATAGGTTTCTTCAGTTTTTAATTGATACTGGCTGGCTATGTATGAATCATGCGTACAGGCCACATCAATGGAGCTAGAGGGATGAAAATTTAATCCTTTACTCCTTATGTCTAAAAACAGATTGTTTGATTTTTTGAAAATTCCTCACCCAGAATAGGTTTTTAGAGTAGGGTTCAATTTACAATGTAAGTGTGTGCTAAATTAGTAACTTAGTTTGTGTCCTGTGGTGTTCATGCTTGTTTTT
>VCCN01002941.1:1931851-1944692 GCA_006491835.1 Architeuthis dux
TCTGACTTGTATTTAGATTGTTGTTAAGTAACAAAAAGAAAAATGTGTATATCTAAACTTGAATAATTTCAAGTATTGAATCACTGTAGCCATGACTACTGACCCGACCGAACAACAAGCAAGGTGGCGGGGTATTCTTCCCTTTTCACTCAGTAGTTTTTGTTGTGTCAGTGAAACCGGACACACCATTTGGCTTAGAACCTTGCAAATTTCCATGTGGGCTCCAATAGACATCTTCTAAAAAGGTCTTTTTGATTTTTGGAAATTAAAAAAAAAATTTGATCTTGTGTCAGCACTACCGGACACCCCAGTTTGGACAAAACCTTGCAAATTTGCATGGGTGCTCCTGTTTTATTTAAGAATATATTTTTTACACTTTTTTTACACCTTGCAAATTCGCATGAATACACCTTGTAGACAGCTTCTAAAAATGTTTTTCTGATATTTGGAAAAAATGCTCTTTTAAAAAAAAAAAAAAATAGTTTTTGGTGTATGAGTATCAATTTTTGAAATGAAATAGTAGCAGTAGTAGCAGAGACATGCTCACATGCAAGCACATCTTTTCCTATTTTTCAGCAGGCAAAATCAGGTCAAAAAGATTACAGTAATATTTTATTATTTATTAGATGAAGTATTGTAAACCAGGGCTTCTCAAAGTCAGGGTCGGGACAGCTCTGGAGGTCCCATGAAGATTATTGGAGTCACTGAAATATTTTAAAATTTTTTTAAGGAATATTTTTTTTTTTTTTACTTTTTGCAACCACACCCCCATGTTCTTTCTGTGGGCAAATTTCTTCAAGGGTTGCCAAATTAGCCATGTTTTGACTAGATCTGGTAAAACTACAAAAAGATCAAAATGCAGCTGCTCGGTTAGTTTCGAAACGTAGGAAATGCGAGTCAATTAGGACTGGTATTATCAGCCTACATTGGCTTAGGATAGAAGAAAGAGTCGTGTTCAAAATTTTAATTACAATATTCAAATGTCTGCACGATATGTGCCCTTATGAACGCTGTGCTCTTATTAACATCCGATATTTAGATTGTTTGATTTTAGAACTTGTCTTTATGAATATGACTTATGGGCGAGTAGTTTCAACTACATAGCACCCAGACTTTGGAATCAATTACCCTATGATATTCGGAACATACATACATTAGCAAGCTTTAAATAAAAAATAAAAACTTTCTTGTTTTGAGACTTTCATAATTATATGAACTCAGTAAATAAATACATTTTGTAACTGTAGCTTCTGCCCCATGCTTTGTAAAAAACTTTATTGACAAGTCGCACTTTCTTCTTACTCTTCTTTAATAGGCCTTATATTTTTTTTACTGCAATTGATTGCACATGTTTTTAAGTGCTTTTGTCCAGTAGGGACTTAAGTATTGAGGTTCCCAAGAAAAGGCGCTTGCTATAAATGCATATATTATTATTATTAAAAACCTACACTTTTATTCCGCTGTAATTTTCTCGTCAAGTGAAACAGAAACCGACATAGCAGTTTTCAAAACATATACACAGATATTTACATTCTTCCACCGTGAGAAGAAGACTGTTAATACACAGTGACTTGCTTGTGGAACGGGAAGAGGAGCGTCTAAATAAACTTAGGCATCTGTTTTGGTCATGGGTAATTAACTTGATGCAGTTCCTTTTGTGAGCCTGAGTGTTGACTTTGGTCCCACCCCTTTTTGACACCTCCATCCATGGCTTGCCCACTCCGGGTTCTCTGCCTCCAAAAATCTGCTTTTGATTGAAGTGTCATTCCTACGTCCACTTGCAGTCACTTCCATTAATTTACTTATCTTTAAAATATATCTATGCTGAGAAGCCGACAACTCATCCATCACTAAACTAAGTTGGCTTTTTTCCAGCCATCATCATTTCTGACTTATCTTAGGCTTATTTGATGCCAATTTCAGTAATGTGTTTTTGAGTGTCCAACTCCCAAATTCCTTCCTGGCCAGAGCCGGTGCCGAGCATCCACCTTATGACCTCAGGCAGTCTGGGAAGAAATATATCCCTTTCTCTGACCGTGAGAAGATTTTAGTTTTCTGGTGTTAACTTAATTAAATTAAAACTGCAGGCTTTAATTAAAACTAATCACAGGTACCACTGACCATAACGTAACATCTGCCCCTGTCAATAAAACTCATTAGGTACACCTCTGCTTGTGGACAGTCCGTTTTGTGGACCAGAACTTTACTTTTATGAGTGTCATTGCTTGTGTGTAATTCTGCTATATTAGAATCAATTCTATGCACCATTATTCATTAAGCTCTTGAGGTTGCTCACTATTTTTTCTAATTCAGTTTATTGATAAGAAAACTGAGGAAAGTTGAATTGCAAAATATCAACTGTTAATTTCAGTTGACATTTGCTTGTATATTTAATGTCACAGAAAATTAAATAAAATATCATCATCATCATCATCATCATCAGCCGTTATTAGTCCACTGCTGGACGAAGGCCTTTCCCATCGCCCTCCATGACAACCTATCTTGTGCTAATCTCTGCCAAGTCTTACCTGCAAACTTTTCTATCTCGTCCCTCCATCTTGTGTCTGGCCATTTCCTACTTCTTTTACTATCCCATGGGCACCAATCTGTTAATCTTTTCCCCCATCTATTGTCATCTCTTCTCGCTAGGTGGCCAGCCCATCTCCACTTTTGTTGTTTAATTGTATAATATCCTTTACTCTAGTCTTTTCTCTGATCCATGTTGATCTATTTCTATCTCTTAGCGTTACCCCTAGCATTGCTCTTTCCATGGCTCTCTGTGCTACTCTAAGTTTGTTTTCTGCTCGTTTGGTTAATTTCCAGGTTTCGCATCCATAAGTCATGGCTGGTATTATGCAGCCGTTATATACTTTTCGTTTTAGGCACATTGGCAAGGTGCTCCTCAGAATATCTCTATTCATACCAAATGCTTTCCAACCTATCGTTATGCGTCATTTTATTTGCTTTTATATTTATTAAATTTATTATTTAAAAATGTTTCCAGTTAAATAAAAGTATATTTAGCATTTGATGATATTTTACATTTGTTTTGATAAAAAGATAAGATAAAAGATAAAAAGATTATTTTAAGTGATTGGTCTCCTAACCTATTTAGACATTTTGGTGAAGTCAGTGGTTTATCAATCTGTCACTAAGTCATCTAAGACAGAGGAAGGCAACCTACAGTCCGCAGGCCAGATCAAGAGAGTTTTACTGGCACACAAGCAAATATTGGAATACTATGCTTACTTTTTATATTTTACAGATCCTTTGTTTCTTTTTAATATACTTGAAATAGGCTTTTTAGACAGCAGTTAATTGTGTCATTAAGCCAGCTTCAGTTTAGTTGGGCTGGGTTTAAACTAATAAGAAAAATGGTAGTTAAATTTGGTATGTCTGATATTAGAAGAAAGATTATTTTTTTAAATATAGATATTCTTGGATGCGACTGTCTTTTCACTTAGGCTGTTCCATGCGCTTGCTACTCTTGCCGAGAAGAAACTTTTTCAAACAACAGTGGAAGTCTGAATTTGTAGTTTGACTGTGTCCTCTGGTTTTACTGCAGATTGATGAAGCATTTTCTTCTCAGGGCATTTTGAGCAATGAACGTCAGTATCCACTCTATGTATGTTGTTCCGAATTCTATAAACCTCTAGTAGGTCAGCACGTTTTCTTCTGTATTCAAGGGTCTCTAGATTAAGTTGTTTTAATCTTTCAGTGTAAGATACATCTCCCAGCTTCAGAATGCTTTTGGTGGCTGTCCTCTGAACTCTCTCTATGGCCTCTGAGTTGTACTTCAGGTAAGCAGACCATATGCAAGAAACAAACTCCAGATGAGGACGTACCAGAGACTTGTACAGTAGTAGGAAGCTCTCCCCATCGAAGAACTTAAATGAGTGTCTTATGTAGCTGACTGTTATATTTGCTGTATTTGTTTTGTATATACGCAGTCAAATTAAGTGAGTTGTCTATATAAACGCCAAGATCTTTCTCTACTGTAGTTTCCTTCAGTGTGTGTTGTGTGCCATCGTCTTTAATCATGGTGTAGTTTCCTTTTTTTAAATAGATTCAAAAGATGTTTTGATTGAAATAAATTGCTATTAAATTGAGTTTTTTTATTAATAATTGGCATTCTTGGTTAAGCACAAATGATTTGTCTAGCATATGTTATTCATTGTTTTCAGGCATAATATAACTAGATGTATTTAAATGGATAATTCCTGTATTTCAAGCTTTCAAGGCATTTATCTGGCACATCGTCCACTTATTAACTCTTTATAGGGAACCCCTAAAAATATTTCTAAAAATTATTCAAGTTTAGAGATATATATTTTTCTTTTTGTTACTTAACAACAATCTAAATACATGTCAGATTTTGTGATTGTAACTTTTTCTGAATAATTAATCACTGCTACCCACAACACTGGTTTATTGCTGGGTTTAGGTTATTGTTTGTTTTTTTGGTTGTTTTGTTTTTTTAAATGACTGCTACCCACAACAGACAAGTTTGAATATTGTTGTTCATGTGTTCTGATATTTATATGTATCTATTTATGTATCCGGACTTCGCCCAGACCTAACTGTTCATAGTAGAAACTTGAAATTTTGCACGCACGCACTCCTCTAGGGAGTAGGGAAAATGTTTTTTTTGTTTTTTGAAAATGTCCACCCTAAATAGGTTTGTAGATGCATTGTAACCAGTAATATTGAATCAAAGTAAACCAAAAATGCACTAACTTAAAGAATGCAAAAGAAATCTGGGTGATTTGCAACTTAATATTAATAGTGTGGGGTCTGCATTCGCACTCTACCCAATAATAATGATATTTTAAAAATTTATTCTTATTAGATTTATCGAAAACCCTATGAAGTGATCATATATGATGCCTTGCCCAAAAAGTGACCAAAAATGGAAAATATAAAAAAATAAAAAATTAAAGTAGAAAGTTAAATAAAACATAGAATTAAAGAATAACATTCAATATAATGAATAGATACCAAAAAATCGATATTGGCAACAAAAAAAATAACACCTCCGAGTTTTTTTATTTTATTATGTGGACCAAAAAACAAGCTAATTTAATGGGGTATGGTGTGCCTCAAAATAGTTTCTGTATTTGTTCAAGCACACGTGTACTTTGCAAAGCTTGCAGATCACATTGGTGCGGATTATGTTGTCTTTGTGGCTACAATATTTGCATGTAGCCAACTGGCCCTCAGGTGATCATATATAGTTACTTGCCCCATAAAGGGTTAAAACATGATCTGGCCCACAGAGGCAAAAAGGTTGCTGACTCCTCATATAAGATATTTTATGGTCTAGTATTATCTAGATCAGTGCTTCCCAAACATTTTCACGTTTGACTCTTTTTGATGAGATGTAATTTTTTGTGGCATCTCACTTTGTTATAAAAGCTATAGGTACTAAAACTATATATTAGCTTTTAGCCGTAATGGAATTGTAACTAAACATAGAAACAAGTATAGACCAAACAAATTGTCAAAAATTGCAACATATTTATTAATCATCAATACTCGCAGCACTGGGTTTAGGTTATTCATGTGTTCTCACATTTATATGTATCTATGTATTGGGACTGTTACTTTTTGAAAATTCCCCTCCCAAAATAGGTTTTTAGTAGGGGGTTCAATATGCAATGTAAGTTTATACCAAATTGATCCCTTAGTTTATGTCCGGCAGCATTCTCACTTGTTTTTTGAAAATTTGGACTTTTCATCACTGCTTAATTTACGAGGTAAAAAGAAGCATATATAGGTGGTGGTGATTCATAATTTCCTTTGTAAACTACAAGTTTTACTGTGTTTTATATGAAAAAAAATTTATTAATTTAAAAAAATAATTTTACTAAAATGTAAGAAAAATGAAATTTATTTTCAAAAGATTAGTGAATAGCATTGACCCAAACTATTTCTGTGACCCCTAAAATCTGAACACTACACACCGGAGGGGCTCTGAGAAGCCCTGATCTAAATGACGTGAAAGAACTAACAAGCCTAAGTGTACCAGACATCATTGACACTGCGAGGGATCTTTCGATGTGGAGAGTCATGATCGCCCAAGCGTGCGCAAGGCCCCTAAGGGAGAGACAGTACAATCTATCTCTCCCATAACTCTTTTGACAAATTATGTAATAGTAACTTGAAGTGTCAATTTGCACACAGCCTGCTGTGGGGTGTTTATTTCAAGAGAAATTTACCTGTTTTTAAAGCATGAACTTTAGAAACAGGTCTTGTGAAAAGAAAAACAGGTCTGGTTAGTCACTTAATAGAAACCATCACATGACTTTTGGCAGCATGTTGTGTTGGGGGCAATCAATTAAAAAAATCAATAAATCACTTGCCTTTTGTTGGACAGTGATCACTAAAAAAGTCTTTTAAAAAAACAATTTCTAGTGGAACATTACACAAACAAAACGGATATTATCAGGTATTATTTATGACCAAACTCAGCATTGAAACTGTTTTTTTGTAGTGGTATACACGTTTTTGGATGGCAACATATTCATATTTTTGGCAAGAGTTTCAATTCTGGAGAGTTTGGTCATAAATAATACATGATAATATCTGTTTTTATTGTGTAATGTTCCACTAGAAATAATAAAATGTTTGGTTTAGAAGACAGTTAACTTTCTATAAAATAGTGTTAGGTACTCATTTATTGGTGATACTGTAACTATGACAAATGCGAAACAACTTCACTAACCCTCTAAAGAGCAATCATGGCAATGCACGGTTTAAAGCAGTGGAGAGCCATGATCGCTCACATCCTGAAAGGATATGGCACATAGAGAAGAATGTATCAAGACTTCCTTAAATGACTCTGTTGCAGGGAAATTATTGAATTGCTGGCTCTAAATTACTCTCCTTATTATCTGCAAACTGCTGGACTGCCGGGCATAAATATTTAAAACTGATTTTAGCATGCAAAATAATTATTTTGTCAAACTCTAGTCCAAGTCTAGATGGCTTTTATCATAACAACAACAATCCTCACCTAATTTAGCAGGTGATGATTGTTGTTGTTGTTAAGTAAACTATTCACTGTTTGTCTGTCCTGTCACGATATATAAGGCCAGAGATACAAACGCAACTTCAAACTGGCGCAGAAAACTGTCTTTCAATGCAAGAGTGACAGTGGATTGGAACTGTCTGAAGCTATGATCATTGCAGAGAATGTGAACATGGTATTTACTGACCGATATAAGATAAATTATAAAATGAACATTTACCTACCATGATTTGAAAACATGACCAAGTGATTGGTAGTCGGCTCTCTTACCGATTGAGCCAAATTGGCAAGTCTTATATATCTGTGAAAATTTACATTATGATTTTTTTATTTATTATTGTAAACGCTCGCTATAATAAACTAATTGTGGGTGGGAGGGTTGGTGTTAAAGCCAAAGGTTTCTTATACCCAGTGTTGCCAACTCAAAAAATATTTTCGCACTAGTTTGACTGCCAAAAAGTGCTAAATTTTTTCAAAATTGCCAAAAATGTCCCCAAACCACCAAAAAGACGCTAAGAATGGTCAAAAATAGCCAGAAAAGGGCCAAAAATAGCCAAAATGTTTTAGCCGAAAATGTGCTAATTTAGTGCTTTTTGCACTGCCGAAACAAGAAACGTGCTAAATTGGCAACACTGCCTATACCCGATGCTTGCCCCTCTTTCGGTAAATAAGAGCATGTTTGGTAGTCCACAGCATTTAACGAACATTGTTTGGTAGATCCAAAGGCAGTTTGGTTGTCCCTCATTCTATTTCCGACCTTACCTCTCCACGCAAATGACTAATGGTATATACACTTCTATAAAATATTATCTTATTTAATTTATATATAATAAAGATTTGCTTAACCCCTGTGTCACAACATTTCTTCCTGACAATATACGTTTTACCAAAAAGAAGAAAAAAAATGATTGTAAGCTTTAGATATTTCACTCTAGATAGTTTTAGACTATAATTTCCAAAGAATTCTGTGATTTTTTTAAAGATAAGAAATGTATTTTAAGAGCTTAACAAAAAGTAATGCGTAGAATTTTTTAAAGTATGGCAAACTCAAACTCAGCTATCGTTTTTTGTCTTTTATTTATATAACGAAAACTAGGCAAGTCAAAATTATTATTCAATTTTATTTTTTTACATTCACCGCATTTATTTCAATAGAGATTCAATTTTGTTTTTAGTATTCATATAATGTTACATAGAAGGTGAATAAAAAAGTTGTATTAATTTTAATTATTATTTACCTTCATGAAGCACATAAAATTCCTTATTTGCTCAATTTTTAGTTCAAGTTTTAGGTTGCCTGTCATTAAAGAATTAAGTCACACAAAAAAGATTAAAACAGAATCTTAATTGTTACTTTTTCTAAGTATTAAATGTTCTGTCATATCTACGATTTTTACATACATTTTGTCACCCGTTTCAATTTATCTGGAGTAAATAGAACTTAAATTTAAAAAATAAGAACTGTTTTTATTTAAATTTACTCTCATGTTTCAGTTTGTAGTAAATTAAACAGTAAACTGAAGTGAACGTTCAGTAAGAAGTGCCTACTATTTACTTAAAAACAACACCTATTTTACCTTTAATTTTTTTATTAACACTAGCTGATAATACTCTCCCTTCGGTAGCCTCCAACTGTAAAACCTCGAGTTAACTGATGATTTAATGTTTTACGGCTGTAGGTTCCATATAGCTGGGTTTTATCAGCTAGTATCAAATAAAAACAATTATACGGATTCATATGGTCCACGTGTTCGCCGCCTTTATCGAACTTCATTCAGTAAATCCAAAGTCAGTTTGGATGGATCTACGAGTTCATTATATTAAGGTTTTATGGCCATAGGCTACATATAGCTGGGTATTTTCAGCTGGTATTGAATAAAAACAATTGTACTCATTTATATGGTCCACATGTTTGTGCATTTATCAAACTTCATTCGGTAAATCTGAAGTCAGTTTGGATGGATCCATGAGTTCATTAAAGCTGAAACTCGTTATACCGAGGTTCGTTATACCGAGGGTTTACTGTATATATACAAGTAATCATCTTCAGTCTGAATAGTCGTCATCGTTGTCAGCCATTTTGTGTCCATTACTGGACAAAGGCCTTTCCCATCTGCTTCCATGACGACCTAGATTGTGCTAACCTCTGCCATGTCTTACCGGCAAACTTTTCTGTGTCTGGTCTTTTCCTACTGCGTTTAATGTCCCATGGGAACCAATCAGTTATCCTTTTGCTCTATCTATTGTCATCTCTTCTTGCTAGGTGACCAGCCCATCTCCATTTTTGCTGCTTAATTATTTATATAATATCCTTCACTCTAGTTCTCCCTCTGATCCATGTTGATCGTTTTCTATCTATTAGAATTATCCCTAACATTGCTCTTTCCATGGCTCTCTGCGATGGTTTGTTTTGTTAATTTCCATGTTTCACATCCATAAGAAGTAGGAGTGGAGTTTTATGCTGCAGCAGCCAAGCTTGTTTCTTTCATGTTTGTGGTTTTTGGGCTCTTCAGCTGAGATAAGCACCATCAGTAGAAAAGAACTTTTCTGGTATAACAGTTAATTAATAAATGGTATTCGAGAAATGCCATTACGGAATTTTATCTCTATAGACAAATACTTCTTATCAGTAATCCACAAACAGGCATTGTGAGCAATGTGAGCAGTCTGGAATTGAAGAAATGAACAGAAAACAATAGCAAACTAGGAAGGCATTCATATTGCGCATAACTCTGCCAACGCCACTGTCACAAAAAACTGAAAGAAAATCACTTCATGAATAGTTGTGATAATAAACACGTTTTGATTTATGTACAGATTCTTGATGCTGTGACAGAACTGTAAGTTTTGTAAACAAACAAATCTGAATGAGAAACATGGCTGCTCTCTCTGCACATCAACACTGAACACAGGCGGCCTTGTCGGCTTGGGCCTAGAATACGCCAACTGCATCTCCTGCAGAGGAGTAAGACCCCCCCCCCCAAACAGTTTTTGCACCAAAGTCACAAGACTCTAGTTAAGGAAAAGTAACTCTTCACCAAAGTCGCAAGACTCTGGTGAAGAGTTTTCTTTTCCTTAACTAAAGTCACAAGACTCGAGTTAAAAAAAAAATAACCTTTCACCAAAGTCGCAAGACTCTATTTTTGGGAATTTTAAACTGATTTCGGCATCAAGGGTTGATATGCAGCTAAACAAATCAATCAATCAAACAGAACACAGTTCTTTTGAATTTAATATTAATTTTGATCTCACATTTCATTAAACTTCTTCAAGTTATTGTCATTAAGTGGGTAATGAGTCACTAAATAAATAATCAAAACATTTGGGGGGGGCTCAAAATCTTTTTTGCCCCTGGGTGCTGAGCACTCATGCTACGCCACTGGGTGGGGGGGTATCTTGTATCAGTTAATTTTTCCTTGCGATGTCGCTTGTTTGCTTTGTCCTCTGAACCAGAGTATATGATTTTTCAGCACTACCTGACCTAGGGATTGAACTAAAAAAAATATATAAATAGTGTATAATCTAACTACAATTGAAGAAATCTCTGTGTCTCTGCAATGCGATTACTCGACAACTGGCCATTGTACAAAGTTGACATTTGCCAGATATATCAGTGTCAAGTTTGAAGTTGTTTGGATCAGCGGTTCTCGAGAAATCTAATAAAAATAAATAAAATTTAAAGATTATATATCTTTCTATAAATTATCTCCCTTGACTTCCGCTCTTTAGAATTATATAGATTTAGATATAAAATATCTAAATTGGCAACACTGAAGAGAAGTAACTGAAATACTTTGGAACCATAATTTTTGTTTGTTTTGATTGTTGCTATTAACAGCATCATAAACATAGAACAGCATCTCATTATTTTAAGAAGTAACCAGAATACTTCTAAGCCATAGTTTCATACGACAGACAAAAAATTATTTTACATGACTATTATAGCAGACTGTTGTTCCACACACCATAATGTCCGGCCCCTTCCAAACATGCACCTTTGGAACAGGAACTGCTCTAGTAATGATAATTCCTCAGAACAAAAAAATAGTATTTAACGTTAGTCATCAGTTATCAATTAATGGTGTTACCTATCTTTCCTCATCTAGTTAACCAAGAGATAGCTCACAGTCTCCGCATCCAAAAGGTAGTGGGGAGGATTACCAGTGGGTAACTTGCTATCCCAAGGCAGCATCCCGACCCCATCCCGACCCCATCCCGACCCCCTACCCCTAGATTTGGGTAACTCTATTTCAGTCTCCTTGGCAACTGAATACTTTTGTTCTATTTCTTTATTTTTATGTTGGTGTTTTTTGTTGTTGTTTTGTTTGTTTTTTGCACGCAGTGGTTATTCTGAAAATACTTGAGTAGGCTAATGTGTTTAGTCCATTGGTGCATACATGCATTTCTATTTCTAAGATTCCGTGTGTATAAAAACTAATATATTTGGCTTTATGTACTTTTAAAATCAGTGTACATTTAGTGATTTAAGCAAGAGACGTATTTCTTTGTGTATAACATGATTCTTGTATAATAAGAGTACAAGATTTTGAGGTGAAGAATAGGTACAAAATTGTAGCCTCTTGTATAACACTGGGTACTCGATTTGGAACTACAGTTCAGCAGTCCCACATGTTTTTGTACTTCGATGTTACAACTTTGTGTACTCCATTAACTCTTAACATCCTGTTGAAAATTGAAAGTTCAAAGCCCAGTCCTGTAATGATTGAGCAGAAAATGGCTAAAAATGGTTTGTTTATTCAAATGTTTATAGTGTCTTTACTTGTGGGCAGATTGTTGTGAAAGTTGGCAGTATTGCAAGAAAGATTTGTGCGGCCTCGTGTGTTTTAGGATTTTCGGCCATGTTTGTTTACGTACGGCCTCAGGCTCTTTGGGACTTCAAGAGTTAATACAGTTATACAATAAGTGCCCACTATTTTTTATGTTGTGTATTGTTACAATGGTAATTATTTTATTTTCATCAAATAAAATAACACAATGCTTTGCCATGTAAGTAAAATATATTTCTTTGTGGGGGTTGCGTTGCCTCTGTCATCAAATGGGCTTAATTTTAGTGATGTATAAAAATATTTTTGCGTACATTTGTGTATAGCACGACCCCCTCTGCAGGATATACATGGTTTTATTACAAACAACATTGTCCTTTTTATAACGCTGATGAAGGAATACTGTATTGCCTCATGTATAACACAAAATATTTTGTATACCCAAATTTGAGAGAAAATAGGGGGGCTATTTCGCTCAAATTGGGGTATACAAAATTTTTTGCGTTATACATGAAGCAATACAGTATTCCTTTATCAGATTTATAAAAGGACAATTTTGTTTGCAATAAAGCCATACATTTCCTGCAGCGGTTCTCAAACTTTATTGTATGAAGTCACACTAAGAAATATATTTGACGTACATGGCACACCAACTGTAAAAATGAAATAAATTGGACAAAAACATTTCAGTAGTCAATGAACAAAACATTTATATCAGCATACGGATGTACAGTATCTATCATGAGTATTTGAACAAACAGACGTCCCAGCTAACAAATTGATGTTACTAAGACTTTCTGTAACTTTACATAGAATCCTTGTAACATTACATTAACCTTTCTTTGTAGACTCCCTGCAATGTCCCCGCAACATTGCAGACAACATTTTCAGCAACATTATAGATATTAGAAGAACATGTATTATTTAAATTAGTGCTTCTCAATTGAAGAAATATTTAAAGACATTTTATATTTTCTATACATATTATGTTTTTAGTGTGGATGTGAGGGAATCCGACAGAATGATG
>VCCN01002941.1:1963289-1980462 GCA_006491835.1 Architeuthis dux
ACAAAGTCAACTCCAGACTTGGACTGGAGTTTGACAATAAATGCTAAAGGACCAGTAATTTAGATGTTATATATTAACATTACCAGTAATTTCACTCTCCTCAAATGACCATGACTTTAAGGGTGACAAACAATACAAAACTTTGATATGTTAAAAGGGTTTACAAGTAAATCTTATAACAAGAAAGCTATCTTAATTTAACATGCACAAAATACTCAAAATTAAGGTGCGTCCTTGAGGGAGCCGGCAGATTCACTGACAGCAAATTACCAACATTTATTGTGATGTAAAATTCCCTGACATACATATTCACTGAGATCTTTAAATTTACAAAAAAAGATAAGAATTAAAAAGGATTTACTGGAATGATAATATATTAAAGATTTAGCAATCGTTCGGCTGAGGGTCCATGCTGTTTTCAGCTATTTATGTACTTCTCAAACTTTTGACGAAAAAGCAATACGTGACGAGAAAAAAAGTTAAAAACTTGTATAAGAATTATTTTTATTGTAGGAAATATTTATCTGATTATTTGTAAAAACGATGAATATAAAATGCTGTCTTGTGATCTCTCCATGTGATGTTGAGCATGATACTCTCCTGTGCACGTTGCATGGTTCTCAGTTTGAGCGCCGATCTTTTGGTCAGGTTCCATCTTTCAGCTCCATATGTGACTATTGGGAGCATACATTAGTTGTAGATTCTTCTTTTTAGAATTTCATACAAAAAAATAGAATGTCAATTTCAAGGGAAATAACGTTTGATTAAAATTATCTCCCTTTGACCATTTGGTGAATTTTAACATTTTTTAAAATTTAATCCAAAGAAGAGTCCCACTTGTCAATTACAAACGGTTTATGAATTTAAGAATTAATCCAGTTCCACACAAGTCTATTAATACGTTAATGATTTCTTGAATAGAATCTTATTCTAAATTTCATGAAGTGTTGAATTACTCCAGAAAAGTATTTTTATATGCACCACCTTAGAACTATCAGATCAGCTTTCTTAGTGTTCCTTATTTAGCCAAAGCTCACTCTGATGTAATTGACCTGAGATTCTAAATACATCTATTTAAATGTAAGCTATATTTTCTTATTTGACTAAAATTTTTATTGTCATTTTGCTTGGTTTTTAAGGTACTGTTTTTATTGAAAAAGAATGTCTTGAAATTAAGTATTCAGTCACCATTATCTTCTTTTTTTTCCAAGATGTAAATCATGAATATCAACCATTATTTTAATATCTAATTCAAGCAACAACCATTTATTTATACTAGCTATGCTTCTTGGGTTTTGTATTTTATATTAGAAACCCTCAGGTAAAACTGTTTTTTTTGTTTTTGTTTTTTGAAAATTCCTCCCCAAAATAGGTTTTTAGGGGGGGGGGCAATTTACAATGTCGGTTTATGCTAAATTGGTCCCTTAGTTTGTGTAGGGCAGCATTCATGCTTGTTTTTTGAAAATTCACTGTCCAACAAAAGGTAACTTATTCAATGATCACCAGTTTTTTCCCAATTCTTTAATTGATCACCCCCCAACACGTGACAGTTTCTATTGAGTGACTTGCATAATCATGTTATTAACATACAGACATAGTTATTGACATGTAGGGAGAAACTGCATAGGACAGTGTGCACTCAAAAGAAGAAACAACAAAGTCTCGTTTATAGCATACCGATTTTTATTTTTGTACACAGACAGATGGAAGCATCTAGCAGTTTTCAAAATAAAAACACATTTACATTTCGCCTGGTGAGAGCATATTCATGGCCGATTTGTTTACGGATCGAGAGAAAAGGAGAGGCTACGAACTTAGCCGAGTATTGGTCAAGGGTAATTAACTTCACACGGGCCCAAAATCTGATTCGTGTTGTTGACCCTTATGGCCAACTCTGTCTCCCTAACTACTCTGAATGACAACCAAAAATAGGTCCTTTTTAAGCCTGTGTGTTGATTTTGCTCTGCCCCTTTGGCTCCACCCCTTGCTGATATCTCTATCTATAATCCGATCTTGATTTGTAGCCCACTCCTTTCCAATTATGTGCCATTTCTAGTGTATCCGTTTCCTCTGCCTATCCATCAAGTGTCTTTGGTCTGCGATTAATAACACAAAACTCCTTAATGTGTTTCTATTACTTTCACTTATCTATAAATGGATCTTTAGATTCGCGATAACTTGTTTTAAAATTCTAACTCCCAAATTCCTTTCTGACCAAAACTGGTACCAAACATTGACCTATGAGCTGAAATGGTCTGGGACAAAATATATCCCTTTTTCTGACCGTGAGAAGATTTTCTGTTCTGGGATTTTCATCCTAAGCTAAGATGAACTAAAATTACTTAATTATCAATTTCATTTCCTTATTAGAGATACTAAATGACCAACCTAATTAAGTCACCTGTACGTCATAATATTACATAATCAGCCCAGTTTTATTTTTTTTTGCTTTAAACAATTAGTATTCTCAAGTACCAGACCATTTATCCAGCTTCCAGAAAACCAACTATTTTTGAGAATGGATAGTTTTGAATCTGGGAGGCTTGTATATATTAAGTATATATTAAGCATGGGTTGAGACATCCAAAATATCCAGATACCTTTTGAAGTAGTGTATTCTCAAGCAGTTACTCATTCCATGCAATATTTTGCCTTAGGAACTGATCTTAGTCAGTGCGCAGGGCTGGCCCTAGCGTTACTGGTGCCCTAGGCAGGCTGAACTTTGGCACACTTTACAGTTTAGTTTTATCTTATTTATTAATCACTGTTACCCACAACACTGGTTTATTGCCGGGTTTAGGTTATTCATGTATTCTCAGATTTATATGTATCTATGTATCTGGACTTCACCCAGCCCTGATTTGATTAAAATCCAAACTGAAAGGTCCATGGCAAAGTTAATCTATAATGCAGGTAAATCTCACAAAATGTAAGTGAAAATTTATATTATAATATTAATCACCACTACTCACAACACTTGTTTATTGTTGGGTTTAGGTTATTCATGTGTTCTGACATTTATATGTATCTATCTATGTATCTGGACTTGGACTGGTCCTAACCGTTCATAGTAGAAACTTGAAATTTTGCACACACACTCCCCTCAATGAGTAGGGAAAATTTTATTTTTGGTTTTTGAAAATTCCCACCTAAATAATTTTTAGAGGTGGGTTCAATATGCAGTGTAAGTTTATGCTAAATTGGTCACTAGTTTGTGCCCACTTGTTTTTTGAAAAATTCAGACCTTTTTTTAGTGATTACAGCCCAACATTTATTCCTTATTCTGTCTAGAAAAAAACATCTTTTTTTGGCAAGAGAAGTAATTTATTCATTGATCACCCCATTTCCCTACTTTTTAATTGATCACCCCCAACTCAGCATATGTGGGTGGCAGTGATTCATAATTTCCCCTGGAATGCTAGTTTATTTATGTTTTACAGCAATCTGGTAAGTTTCCATTGCTAATTGTTTCTCTTAGTTTCACCACAACAGAGAGTACTTAACTGTCTGATATTCCTGAAAATTCTGACTTCACATCAGGAATTTTCTTATTTTGACTGTTTTTATTCTGTTTAATTTATTCATTATCTCATTTATATTGAAAGTCCTACTGTCTCAGACACATGACACAAGTGGCCTTGGTTGACAACTTGTGTTGCCGGTGCTTTGAGCAGGCCCGGCCACTCTTATAGACAAGTTTCCTGATGTAATAAAATCAGTTTACAGATTCACCTGCCAACTACAGGTATACCTAGATTAATGCGGTTAATTTGTCCACACTTTTCAAAACCGCACTGTTCAAGGTCTTATTATAATTTACCTCTGCCAACAAAGTTGGAGAGATATAATGTATTTGGTCACGTCTTTCCGTCCGTCCGTCCGTCCGTCTGTCTGTCCACAAGTTATTCGAGTGCTTTTTAGTTTAATGTGGGTTCTTTTCAGCTTATACTTACTGTAATGTTGTAGCCACAGTTCAAGATATATAATTTAAAACACAGTAAGAAAGTGTTACAATTTGAAGTAACCACCAAAATGGCTGCGCATACCACATCAGTGTTTTTGTTTTCCGGTGGAACTCACTAGTATTACTTTAGTGTTACTATTAGTAGTTAGTGAAATAGTTCATTTAGCTATTGATAGGGAGTTCATATAGTTTGATAATTAGTTTCTCAGTGTTACTACATATGATTATTTACAAATCGAAACAACCTAGTTATTCACTATATTACATTAATCTGTACTGCAATACATTAACCGTACTACATCAAAAACTGCACTAATCAGAACCACAAAATTTCATTGAAATTCATAGAATACCTTTGGAGATATCTTGTGGACAGACAGACAGAAAGACTTTGTTGGCAAAGGTAAATTATAATAAGACCTTGAACAGTGCGGACAATTTTTGGAACGAATTAACCGCAATAATCAAGGTATACCTGTAGTTTGTTGGTGAAATGCGCTGTGAGCTGAAATAAGCAGACAGAAAAATCAAATGGATAAGCAGGAGAAGGAATTGTTACACAGGCCCCGGACTTGTGCTAATCCAGTATATATTTATGTAGGTCAATTTAATCTTGATAACTTCTGATCACCAATTGAGAGGATTTTTAGAGTGACAGTTATCCTTACTGTCCGCATAGAGTATAGATGGACTGTACAGAATGATTCATTGTTCTTGCTGCCCCAGCAACAGTCGGCTTTGGAACAACTGGCCAAATTTTCATTGAAAGAATCCTCTTCAGGCTTAGTCTTTCAAGAGATTAACTTTGTAAAGTACAGGATTATTTTTTTTTAGGTGCGCTAGTATCTATCGCATGTCTGCTCGGATAGTGTAATGGTCAGCATGTCTGCCTCACAGGCAGAATGTCCTGGGTATGATTCCTGGTATGAACGAAGAGTGTGGAAAACTCTTCATTAGGACAATTTTCTCAGTGCACTCAACAGCTAGTCCACTCGGATAGTGTAATGGTTAGGACATCTTCCACATACACAGAATGTCCTGGGTTTGATTCCTGGTATGAACGAAGAGTATGAAAACTCTGCATTTGGACAAATTTCCCTGGGCACTCAGCAGCTAATTGAGTACACTCTAAGCTGTGTGATTAGGGTGGAGGTATCCCTTCATTGGACTTGCATCCTGCCAAGGAGGTCATAGGAATAAAGTCTCGACCAGACTTGAAACTTGCAAGGATCACTAAGCTGACGCATGCAACAGAACCGGGACCATGACACCGGCCTCCATATGCCTTTGTTATTGAAGCATTTTTATTCTCACACATTGAGGACAGTCTTCTCAGATAGTGTAATGGTTAGCACGTCTGCCAAGGGGTGGTCATAAAAAACTTGCAAGGAAAAAGTCCTGGTCTCGACCAGACTTGAGACTTGCAAGAATCACTAAGCTGATGCATTCAACAGAAACGGGGTCTTTGGGGGTTTTCTCTTAAGAGATTGGACACTTTACTTTACCTTTTTTAGTATCTATTGCTGTCACTGACTGACATACTGAAATGTTAGTTACGTCCCTTGCTCAGTGTTGAAATTTAGATGTTGCTGAGTTACATCCCTGGCTCAGTGTTGCCAATTTAGATGTTGCTGAGTTACGTCCCACTGCTCACTGTTGCCAATTTAGATGTTTTTGGTTGCGTCTAGGTGTCAGAAATTGATATTTTGATGATTCTTAATAAAATAAGTAATATTTTAATAAAATAAATGTTGAAGATTAAAGTCGCATTTAATTTATTAATATGTAATATATTTCCTAGATTTTAGATATGTATCTGGAGAATCTAGATGTTTATGGTGTTTTAAGATGTTTTTTGACTCAATTTTAGATGTAAAAATGGAAATAAAGTTGGCAACACTGCCCTTGCTAGATCTTCACACCAGAAAAGAACTAGCGCATTATGGTCTGACTTTTGTAAATATTGCTCTATTTTCATGACTTCTTTCTGTGGAAGCGGGCAAAGGACGGGGTATACTGCACCAAACCACAAACTCTGACATTGTGGCCAACATACCACCAGACTCCCTGCAAAGGTCTATCAAGACTATACCAAAACACTTACAGAAATTGGTAGACAATGTTGGATTTTAACACAGCAGGCAAATTCTACCATTGTATGGTCCAAAGTAAAGCTAGTTTGACTACAGTCGACCAATAAATAATAAAGTTATTACTAATTTCCAATAGGGAATTTCTTTTCAGCCCACTTCGTACACAATTGTGTCTATGGTAAAATCAGTTACATTTAATGTTGTTTGAGTTAAAGTCATGGTTTTCAGGAACCTAACCACAACGTTAATTGTGGATTTCCTGTACACTGACAATACTATTCATCTCTACCCGTATAACTCGGTGATTCTAATTTATACAATGTATATATACATGCAATTGAATCGAAACAAATTCTTTCTTTTTGTGTAGTTGACATTGTTACCATGATGAGAAGGGTGGGATCCTGCACAGCACTTCCCATTGTGGTAACGACGTCAACTGCACAAAAAGAAAGAATTTGTTTCAATTCAATTGCTTTTTACGGTATACATTATCTGTAGAGACAAGAACTGTAATGTTACGCATGAATAATGTGTGAAATATTGAATGCAGAATCTTAAAACGGAAACAAAGAAAACTAGCATTCCAAGGGAAATTATGAATCACCACTGTTAAGTATCATGAGTTATTCCCTCTAGGCAGAAGACTTCTGCTCGGGGGCGCTGTTTTACATTCTGGTCAACGAGCAGCCATTATTATATTGTGTTATTAGTAGAAGAAAGAGCTCGGAAGGACACATGTGTTTGGTTGAACGTGGTTATTGTGAATATTTGAATAAAGGACCTGTAAGTAAATCTTCTGTTTGCATTTTTAATTTGTTAATATGTCATTAAACCAACCTTACAACCACCACTTATATATGCTTCTTTTTACCTTGTAAATTAAACAGTGTTGGTGGACAGTGATCATTAAATTGTTCAAATTTTCCAAAAACAAGTGAGAATGCTGCTGGACACAAGGGATCAATTAGGCATAAACTTACATTGTAAATTGAACCCCCACTAAAAACCTATTGGGACAGGGAGATTTTTTAGCTATAAAACGTTGATTTGTTTGAGGCCAAGACTTCTGTTCTATTTTTCAATACTGAATTTCATTGTTTACTTAACAAATAATTTAAGTATGCAACATCACATATTCAATGGAGTAGGTGGGAAGGGTGAAATGAGGCAGCAGGCCAGATTTAGCCCACGGGCTGTAGTTTGCAACAACAGTATTTTTAAAAAACTAGCATTCCAAGGGAAATTATGAATCACAGCCACCCGTATATGATGTGTTATTAAAAAGTTGGGTTGTGATCGCTAAAAAATGTCTGAGTTTTCAAAAAACAAGTGGGCACAAATTGGTGACCAATTTAGCATAAGCTTACATTGCAAATTGAACCCCCAACTAAAACCTTATTTTGGAGGGGAATTTTCACAAAACAAAAAGAAAAATCAGTTTCCCTTACACATTGAGTGGAGTTTGTGTGCACAATATTTCAAGTTTCTACTATGAACGGTTAGGGCTGGGCAAAGTCCGGATAGATAGATACATATAAATGTCTGAACACATGAATAACCTAAACTGAGTATTTAATTTATTTTAAAGTGATTAATTATTGTCAACTATAGAACATTGAATCATTATTTCTGATTTTAAAAAATACAGGCGTCCCCATGTATAATGAGGGTGTTGGGGTCCAAGAAATCCAACTGTGTTATAACTGAACCACGATAACTGCGGGATGAGCGTGGCAATAAGTGAAAGGCAGCGAACATTGTCTATCGTATAAACAATCGGATTTGAAAAAATTCACAATGGTATTCTTTAATGTTAGAAACCATCAACCAAAACTGTCAACATCAACATCGGTTTCTTCAGTTTTCAAGTGAATCTGGCTGACTGTGTATGTATCCTGTGTACAGGCTACATCAATGGCACCAGAGAGCTGAAAATTCAAACATTTGCACCTTATGTTAGAACAAAATGTTTTTTTGTTTATTTGCAATATAAGTTTATGCTAAATTGGTCCCTTATTTAGGAAAATTCAGACTTTTTTAATGATCACTACCAAACAAAAGGTGAGATAAAGTAACTTATTTATTGATCACCCCCTTTTCCAATTTTTTTAATTGATCACCCCCAACACGGCATGCTGCCAAAAGACGTTGGTCACATGATGGTCTCTATTGAGTGACTAACCAGACCTATATAATTTTATAAGGTTTGATTTATATTTCTTAGATATTGCTATTATTTTACATGAACATATACTATCAAATTTTAAAATATTGAGATAATGGACAAAGCCTTTCCCATCTCCTCCCATGACGCAGTCTTAACAGCAAATTTTTTTATCTTATCCCTCCATCTGGTGTCTGGTCTTTTCCTACTGCATTTACTGTCTGGGCACCAATAGGTTAGTCTTTTGCCCTATCTATTGTCATCTCTTCTTGCTAGGTGACCAGTCCATTTTATAAAACAATTGTTAAATAATTATATCCATAAAATTAATATTAAGAGTAAAAATAAAGCTTTTCATTTAGCAATTGTGGTTCAAGTTCAGAGCAGCAAGTAAAAGTCAGTTTTGCCAACTCAGAAAGTGCCAGATTTGTCAAATTTGGCTATCAACTTTATTTTGTAATGTATTTCATATTTTTAATAAAATAAGTTTCTTTCTATGACTAGTTTGACAGCCAAAAAGAGCTTAAAAGGCACTAAATATTTTTAAATAGCCAGAAATGGCTAAAAATGGTAAGAAATAGCCAGAAAATGGCCAAATGATATAGGCGCTAATTTAGCGCTTTTTGCACTGCCAAAACCAAAAACGCACTGAATCCAGCGCGAAACACACTAAATTGGCAACACTGGTAAAACTATAGGGCCGTTATAGAAATTAATTCTTTAGTCATTCTAGTGTGTTCTTTTGATTATATTTCATTTCCTTTAAAATGGCATGGAACAAGAAATACATGTATACATCATATATACTAGCTGAGATCCTACAACTCATAATGGACTGGTCCAAATGAGATAGATTGTACAATGAATAATAGAATTAAAGAGATGAAAAATGAGATTTTCCTATATCAACGAAGTACACAGACCAAAGATATCAACTCAACGCAGAATGCATCAAAGAGACACTCTATTTATCCTATCACTTCCCTTTGATGTAAGTGAGAAATCGGTTTTTACTGACTTTTTAATTGGCAAAGTCTTCTTATATATATGAAAAAAAAATACAATTTTTCGTCTATAGATGTAATGTTTTAACACATAATTTGTCTTTTGTTCAAATAAAAATCATATTATATAAGATATTCAAAGTTCAACAATTTTCTGATTTTTTGTTAATTTATTTTTTTAACAAATACAACATTTTTCTATGTTTTTTACAGTACAATTTTTAAAAACCGACCATGATTACATACAATCTGTGTCTGTCAACGTAACACAGAAGGCAGCAAAGAGAAAATCTGTCTTTCTACTTAACTTACTTTCGGCTCCCTTTGATGTAAGCTTACATTGATATATCAGTTTGAAGTGGGACGGAAAGGAGAAAGTCAAAATGGCTCAAAATTTAAATATGGCAAAACCAAAAAGTTCATGGCCAAATACTTTTTAAAAGTGCCAGATTTGTCAAATTTGATCATCAACCTTATTTTGTAATGAAATAAGTTATATTTTTAATGAAATAAGTTTCTAAGACTTTTTTTTCATACCGCACGATGTCAGTGGTGACTTTTCTTAAGTTGAGACTTTCAAAAAACTTAAAATTATACACTCAGTCGACATGTTGATGTATGCTGCTTCTTTGATTTTTCTCAGTTTCCAACAGTGTTCCCTGTCTATAATCCAGACTTCTTCCCAGAAAGGATAGTGGTTGCCTTTCTCTCTCCAGATATGGTCAGCCATCCCGGACATTTCTATTTCGAAAACACCCGAATCCTACGTTATAAGCATTGGCACCTTTGGATAGAAAAATTCTGTTTACCACCATTGCATTCAGATAGTACACCTGAAGAAGGCCATAGAATGGATCAGCCGAAACATTGTGCTAACAACACAAACAAGGAGGAGTTCAGTTGTCCAAAACGCTTTTTGAATGTTAATGACCCCTTTTCTATAGACAGTATCTTTACAAGGAATTAGCGAACATTTGATACCTGAAATATCAGAAATTGAACTATTGACCAGTTGTTTTTTGATCCACTACTTTCTGGTCTTGAACAATAGTAATCTACTCTAATAATGAACAGTGTGATTTTCTTGGTTCGCTGGTCGTAACACCGGCCTCTTCCACTGGGTAAGAGATTTAAAGTTTTGCTGAAAAAATACTCCTGCTCACTGTTTCAAACTATGCTCTATTCCCAGTAAACAAATTCAGTATTTTTTTTCTATGAAAAACCCATCTCAATCCAAAAGTAGATCATATGAAAAAACCCTGATCAGGACAGATGTCATATATCAATGATCAGCAAGCTAATCTTGCTGGCCATTGTTAGTGAGTTCGATCCTCATCAGATCTCCAAGTATAGATGGTCTGATACCAATTTATGCTAACTAATGAACAATGTGATTTTTTGGTGTTTGCTTTCCGTAACACTTGACTCACTTACTCGGGGGTAAACATTTCGCTGATACTCCTTCCCACCTTTTGAAACTATGGACTCTTCAACTGAAACAAATTTGCTTTTACTTAGAAAATAGTTTCATAGAAATTCAAATATATCCTTGAATTTTTTCATGGGTATTAACTAGTATGTACATAATTGCTTCATTTTACCACCTCGGTAAAAGTCAAAGGTAAGCTATTTTACCTGAGTAATTTTCTTTCAAACAGGCTGACATTTTGGTAAATGTCACCAAATTTTAAGTGCTGTAGCTGAAAATCCTGTACATTCTGGGAAAAACATCAACATACTTTTTTTGACTTAACTATGTATAGAAGGTATAAAATGTCTTTAAATATTTCTTCAATTGAGAAGCAGTAATTTGGATAATGCATGTTCTTCTAATATCTAACGTTGCTGAAAACGTTGTCTGCAATGTTGCAGGGACGTTCAGTAGAGTCTACAAAGAAATGTTAATGTAACGTTACAAGGTTTCTATGTAATGTTTTAATAATGTCAATTTGGTAGCTGGCGTAGGCGGTCCACCATTAAGCTTCTACTGTTTCACTTTCAAGATTGGTTAGGTGTATATCTGTGGAGTTCTGATGTTGTAGGTGTCTATGTATAGTGTTGTGCTCTTGTTGGAGTTCCTAGATTTGTGTTTAGGTTTTGGTTTTGGTAGTTTCCCTTGGTGCACATCACTCCTACCCAAAGCAAGCGATGTGGCTGGGCCTTGATTTAAATCCGTTGACCCAGCAGAAAAGGCTGTTTTATTATTGATCGTGTGAACCACAGGGAGTATTAGACAATAATCATGCTGCGCTGGCAGCGGGTTTGTGGGAAGAAAAAAAATCATTTTGAAAGTAAAGTTTTAACTTAGTTTAAGTCCATCTGTCCCTTCTTATTAGTCAACCATTCTAACAACCTATCTGTTCCTCTGAATTCTTTTCCTGTTATGACTCACCAAAATGTCCTACTTGGGGTTACCACAGTTTGTTAAGAAATGAATTCAGTTGGGTTTGAAGGGCTGTTTCATTGTGAAATATAGATGTAGGAATTGAACACTGAATTTATTTGTAGAAGAAATAACACAAGATAATGTAATGCATAGAAGCTGTTATCAGAGTTCAAAGGTTGATTGGAAGTTCTGTTGTATTAATAGAAGTGAGTGTAGTTAAGACTAGACTAGACCATGCATAGTGAGAAACGATTACTGTGTGATGTGAAGTCAAATTTTTAAGGAATATAAGATAATACCTTGTTTTAAAGGGTGTCTAAGTTCAGCTTGTCCGGAGCGACAGGGATGCTAGAGCCGGCCCTGTTCTTATTTGAAGAAACGTAGCACCTATAATAAGCAAAGTTATTATATTAAAATATCTGACATAGTTTGGAACACAGTTTACTATAATAACAATGATCGTAGTACTAACTTGATAGCAGTAGTAGTAGCAATGGTATTAAGGGTTTGACTGCTGATGTTGACAGGAGTAAGCAATCTCCCTCTTTTTAAGAGATTGCTTTTACTTTTCTGGCGCAGTGGTAGAGAGCTCTCCTCCGGTTCAGTAGGTCGTTGGTTCAATCCATGGCTGTCATACTAAAAACTTTTAAAATGGTACTCTCTCTGCTAAGCACTCGGTACTCAGCATAAAGAGTAGGATTCAGGAAGCCTGGTTAGGGATGATCTTTGTCAGGCTATATCTTGCCTGTTATGGGTGCCCTAACGACACGGAACAGGGGACGAAAAACCCTGTACTGAGTTACCGGACAAAGGACTGTCTTGATCTGACCAAAAACATCAGGAAAATGTCTGTTGAAATTCGCTGCTCTTGTTTCTATGGGTGTGCATACATGCATGTTCATATACGAGGGGGTGCTAAAAAGTTCTTGGCCCAACCCACTTCCCAAAATCTGAGCATTATTTTGCCACTGTAGGGCAGTGATTGCCAACCCAGGCAATACCACTCCCTAGTGGGCAATAGAACCATTATTGGATCTTTACTGAAAAAAAAAGTGCATTCTATAATTTTTGAGAATTAAAAAAAATGACATTACATCTTTTTATTGACTTTATTTAAAGTAATTGTTTTTGTCTCATTTCTGACGTGTATTCATTGCAATAAAGTATTTTAAATTTGGAATGCGCTATTCTTTTTTTGTTATGGCTAATAGTGTTATTCAGGGCTTGAAATTGTCCCGTGGATGGTAAAAATGTGTTTGGGACAAATAGATATCTTCCCCGGGATGCCTCTGGGATGAAAGTGATTTTAAAAAATTAAAAAAACTTTAAAAAAAATTTTTTTTTAAGAGACACAACTACCAATCAGTTGGTCATGATTTCTAATCACTGTAGGAGAACGTTAATTTTCATCCCATAAATTTGGTGAGGATTGTTCTTGTCATTCTTGTTGTTTTTGTTACAGTAGAAAAACAGTCAACTCCAGGTTTGGACTGGAGTTTGACAATTATTTATTTCCTCAATATTTTAATAGTGTTTTTATTATGCTACTAACAACTATAGATGATAATAACAATGTAAAGAAACATTTTGATTTTGGGACAGTTTACATTTCCTTCGGGAAGGTTAAAATTGTTTTGCGAATGGTTTATATTTCCTTCGGGACGGTTAACATTGTTTTTCGGGACGGTAGTGAATAAAGTCTGGAGCCCTGGCGTTATTACAAAGATTACCAACCAAAACTGGCTTTTATTCTCATTATTGTCTTAATACATGATAAATACGTTGTATATTTGCTTTTTGGAGCCATTGTACGAGTTTATGTGGTGTATACAGTTGCCTAGTTATCTGGAAATTAAATCTATGCAATTTTAGCCATTTTTTTGTTTTGTTTTGTTGTTGGATAAATCTAGCCACATTTAGCAATTTTTGTTTTTGTTGTTGGATAAATCTAGCCACATTTAGCAGTTTGTTTTAGTTGTTGGATAAATCTAGCCACATTTAGCAATTTTTGTTTTTGTTGTTGGATAAATCTAACCACTTTTAGCCATTTTCTGTTTTTGTTGTTGGATAAATCTAGCCACTTTTAGCCACTCAAAATTTAGTGGCTAACTGGATTTAAAATATTAGTGGGTAGTACAGAAATTTTACCCTCACAAAAGTCGCAAAAGGTTGGCGACTACTGCTGTAGAGTGTTCTTTTATATTGTAAAGTGCCAATTTGCAGGATCCTTGCGCTTATTTTTGAATTTGTTTCAGATCATTGACTGAACCATTCCCTTCTTGGTCGGGCTTAGAACTTTTCAGCACCTTGTGTGTGTGTGTGTGTGTGTGTGTGTGTGTGCGCGCGTGTGTGTGGGGGGGGCTTTAAATATTTTTCCCTCTGTACCTTCATTTCATACTAATTAAACCCTGTGTTTATGCATCAAAATCAGTAATTTTTCTTCATTCATCTTATTTTCTCTTCTTGTTAAGTCAGTGCAAAAAGCTATCTTGGGAATTTGCTTGCCAACTATTATTATACATGAAACAGAATAAATTAGATTAAAATTCACGATCTAAGATGAGAGCCCGTGTCACATTGAGAAAGTTGGACATTTTGAGACATTCAGATATTTTTATGATAAAAATAAGAGGAAAAAAAACTTTGCATAGAAACAAATGCAGAAACTAATTGAATTAGATCTTTCTATCTGGAGAAAGTTTTATTAGAAACCGTCTACCAAATCTGTCAATTTGTCAATGTACTGGCCGCACCAACGGAGCTAGAGGGCTGAAAATTTAAACATTTACACCTTATGTCTAGAAAAAAGATTGATTTTTTTTTTTTAATTTTTTTAAATACACCAAATATTATTTTTTTTTGGGGGGGTCCAATTTACAATGTAAGTTTATGCTAAATTGGTCCCTTAGTTTGTGTCCTGTGGTGTTCCCGCTTGGTTTTTTTTAAATTCAGACTTTTTAGTGATCATTGCCCAACAAAAGACGAGAGAAGTAACTTTTTCCAATTTTTTTAATTGATCAACCCCAACACGGCATGCTGCCAAAAGACGTTGGTCACGTGATGGTTTCAGACCTGTTTTTTTGGGGTTTTTTTTTTAAAATTCAACACCAAAATAAATTTTTAGGGAGTTTCAATTTACAATGTAAGTTTATGCTAAATTGGTACCTTAGTTTGTGTCTGGCTGCATTCACCCTTGTTTTGTTGAAAATTCAGACTTTTTAGTGATCACCGTCCAACAAAAGGCGTGAGATGTAACTTATTCATTGATCACCCCTTTTTCCAATTTTTTAATTGATCACCCCCAACACAGATGTTGACGGTTTCTATTGAATAACTTATCAGACCCTCATTAAAAATACGGATACATAGATATATATAAATGTGAGAACACATGAATAACCTAAACCCAGCAATAAACCAGTGTTGTGGGTAGCAGTGATTAGCAAATTTAATTAGATCTTTCTATCTCTAGAAGGTTTTATACTTATATTTAAACCAGTAAGAAATATGTGTACATGTACAATGTGTTAATAGAATTGCAAAAACTTAAAAAAACACTGAACAAGAATATTTTAACATAAAATAGACGAAAAAGTATTAATGCAGTGGCATGTAGTTAGTTTAAAGTCTGACATATGTAAATTGAGAAATAATGTTTCAAATTTTCTTTCTCTCTTTCATAGTAGAAACTTGAAATTCTGCACGCACACTCCCCTCAACGAGTAGAAAAAATGTTTTTTGTTTTTTCAAAATTCATCCCCCAAATAAGTTTTCTCTCTTTTTGTCTGTTCATTTTTTCTTTTTGTCAAAGTCGCTTTTCTACTGTAACAACAACAACAATCCTCACCTAATTTAGGGGAGTAAACTCTTCACTGTTTGTCTGTCCCATCACATTAAAACAAACCAGTATATAAAATTAACATTTCCCTACTGTGATTTAAAATCGCGACCAAGTGATGGATAGGCAGCTCTCTTACATTATATGTTAAAATTTTTCATCTATTATATATACAACTAGCTGGGGTACCCGGCGTTGCCTAGGACAAAAAAAAAACTCTAAATCTAAAAACACTGGAAAACAAATTATATTTTATAGAGATTTCAAAAAATCAAATAGGTTGGAGGGGTTTGTTCTGATTCAAAATATATGTATAGTTTTATGGATCTAATTCTAATAGTTTTTGAGAAAATCCCACATAAAAAAGAAAACATTTTTATAGAAATCTTTTTCGGAGAGAAGGAACAAAGGAATAGACAAATTCTTTTTTTTCCTTTTTCAAAATTCGACTTAAAGATGCGTGCTGGACATACTTTGCGACCTGCTGATTTCGGACATATATTTGTTTCTGTTTTGTGATGCATAATTCTCAAGATCCTAGAATATATATATATATATTAGAAAAATATTTATTGGTTCACTACAACCTGTACAGTTGGTTTCACGATAATTCGATCTTCAGATGAACAATTACTCTTGTTTAGTTAATTTCTTAGTTACAATTATTAATAGTGAAATTTGTTTGTGTCCGTATTTAGCTGTTCCATGCTGCCCAATCGATGAGGTGTTCCCATTCTGGGTAGGTTTATTTTTTCAAGTGCTTTTTTTGATGTGGTCATCTGTTTTCAATGTAGGGTGCTGGACATTTTTCTGGACATATATAACGTTATATTATAGATAGAAAAGTTGCAGTAATCATCTTCAGTTGAACTAGAAGTAGGAGTGGAGTTTGACCCTGCAGCAGCCAGGCTTGTTATCTTATTTATTTCATTGACTTTCACGTATCGTTTACCTGTATTTTTACTTCTCTATTTCAGTCCCCCCCACTTCCTTTATGTTCTTGTACATTTTCTTTCTCTCTTTCAAATTCCTCTTCCAACTCTTTTCACTTCCCAACTTCTCTTTTACCTTTTCTTTATTTTTCTTTTCATTTTCTTTTCTTTTTTGCTCATATTTTTCTCTCCCCTCCCCACCCCATTTTAGGTTCTTTCAGATTTTCTTTCTCTTTCATTTCTCAACATCTCTTTTATTTTATTTTTCTTTCCCACCCTCCTTCAAGTTCTTTCACATTTTCTTTCAAGTTTCTTTCCTTTGTCTCATTTTCTCACTTTTAATTATTTGTTTTTTCCTTCCCTCCTGTTGTTGCTATAAAAGATAAATAGGAAAAAAAAACCCCTGTTCCAGGTAGAGAAAAGATTTTAATGTTTTTTTACTCAGCTTGCTGTCCGCAGCAGACACTTTTCCCTTGATAAAAGAGTTGGCAATGATTCAATGCTATTTTAAGTAGTTTTGGTAACTGCTAGCTAGGCCATGCCACAAGATAATCTGTTTTAAGTCAGTAGGTATCATCATCATCATCATCATCATTACTTGTCTCCCCCATTATAACGTGGTTTGTGATTGTGTGGTTTGCGATATAACATGGTTGGATGGTGGACCTTAAAGAATTAATCTAGCTCCAAAAGAGGTAAATTGGCAACTCTGGTATAGTAGAAAGGTCTCTTTACAACGGGTGAATAGCAAGGCACAAGGTCTCTTTAAAACAGGTGAACCGCAAGGCA
>VCCN01002941.1:1994123-2014863 GCA_006491835.1 Architeuthis dux
CCTTCATCTTAATTTTTAGTTGTTTTTATCACAACTTTACTCTACCGCAGTGAGCAAATAGAGTGTATCGCAAATAAATAGTAAGCTCAATGAGTAGGGAAAACATTTTTTTGAAAATTTGGACTCTTTAGTGATCACTGCCCATCACCACTGTTTAATTTACAAGATAAAAAGAAGCATATATAGGTGGCAGTGATTCATAATTTCCCTTGGAATGCTAGTTTATGTTTGTGTAGTATTTCTTTCATTTTAATTTTTCACTCACACACACAATTGTTGTAAGAATTTCCTTTGAACTTGTTTATTTATACCTTTTCCTGAGCAAATTAAAAAATATGGCAAGCAAATTAACACGACACATATATAGTTACTGCTACAATCGTTGTAAATATTAATTTTTTAAGTGAAATTGAAACTTTTTAATACTGAGTGAGCTGCAATCTGAATTGGCAATGGTCGACACAAAAAGTTTAGGAAATTCTCTTTCTAACGATATATGTATATACCTCCATCAAGAATTAATTCCACAATCCATAGACTTTAGACTGTGTACTCAAAATTTTCTCGTAAAATGCTGAATACCTAGCTTCACATTTTCGGCTGTAACCTTTTATTGGAAAGCTAGAGAAATTCACTTTCAAACGATATATATGTATATACCTCCCTCAAGAACTAATTCCACAATCCATAGACTTTGTGCTGTGTACTCGAAATTTCCTTGAAAAATGCTATGTACCTAGCTTCACGTTTTCGGCTGTAGCTTTTTACACTCAACAGATACAGATTGATAACATATAGACTTTCGACTGTGGACTTGATGTTTTCTCATAAAATGCTGAATGTGTTGACACAAAAAGTTTAAATCAGTAAATTTGGAAAAGTAATCAATCTGACACACAAGTTAAAACTAAAAATGAACTAGCATTCCCAGGGAAATTATGAATCACTGCCACCCATATATGCTGTGTCGAGGGTGATCAATTAAAAAGTTAGAAAAGGGGGTAATTATTGAATAAGTTACTTCTCTCGCCTTTTGTTGGGCTATAATCACTAAAACGGTATGAATTTTCAAAAAACAAGCAGGCACTAACTAGTGACCAATTTAGCATAAACATACATTGCATATTGAACCCCCCTCTAAAAACCTATTTAGGGGGGTATTTTCAAAAAACAAAAAAAAAACAATTTTCCCTACTCATTGCAAAATTTCAAGTTTCTACTATGAATGGTTAGGGCTGGGCAAAGTCCAGATACATAGATAGATATAAATGTGAGAACACATGAATAACCATTTTTTTAAAATCCAAGATCGGGAGATATATCCTACACTGAAAGATTAAAACAACTTAATCTAGAGACTCTTGAATATAGAAGAAAACCTGCTGACCTACTAGAGGTCTATAGAATCCAGAACAACATACATAGAGTGGATACTGACGTTCATTACTCAAAATCCCCTGATAAGAAAATGCTGACTTCATTTATATGCAGTAAAACCAGGGGATGCAGCCATAAACTACAAAATCAGACCTCCACTGGTGTTAGAAAAGATTTCCTCACGGCAAGAGTGGCAAACGCATGGAACAGCCTAAGTGAAAAGACAGTCACATCTGAGAATATCAATATTTAAAAAAATAATCTTTATTCTGATATCGTATATACCAAATTAAACTACCATTTTTCTTATTAGTTTAATCCCAGCCCAACTACACTGAAGCTGGCTTAATGACGCATTTAACTGCTGTCCAAAAAGCCTATTTCAAGTATATACAAGTATATTCATGCACAACTAAAAAGTAAACAAGAGATCAATCCTCAAAACAGCAGAAATATGACTTGGGTTGGGGTTTTTGAAGTCATATTTAAGCTTATGCCAAACTTGGCATAGTTCTACAAAAATGATATTCAACCTGGTGTAATTCTAGTCTTATGTAAACATACCCAGAAAACTTGGCTGTTCTACTTTGATCTTATTCTCTTTACTCTTTCATTTCCCCCACACTTTCTTCTCAGGGTAATTTTTAACTCTTGTCAGTTTACACAGAAATCCCCTAATGATAGCTTGTAAATGGATAGCAGAAATATTTTATGAAAGAAGTTACTGAAGTAGCCGCAATACTTATTGGGGTTGATGATTTACTTTGTGTTCTACAATTATTCTTCAAATTTTCTTTTTTTTACTTTTTCACTTTTAAGGAGAAAATATGAAAGATATCACTTGCTATTCTTGTTATTTGTGTTGTAAATGCAATGTTTCGGTTGATCTATTCTTCGGCCTTCTTCAAGTGTAAAATCCGAGTGTGATCGGTTAAACAGAAGTTATGTTTAAAGGGGATAGCCCTTATAGCACATGGCCCGGGTGTTTCTGTGTCTTTGTCCTGTCAGGTTTAGATTTGTTGAGAAGTGGAAGCCACATCAGGTTGAAATCCGCACTTGTCTGGCTAATGCATTTAGTCGACATTTTGATGTGAGCTGCCTCTTTGATTTTTCTCTGCTTCCAACAACGTTCTCTGTCAATAATCTGAATTCCAATGGATCGGCCGAAACATCATGTTTACAACACAAATAACAAGAAGGACTTCAATCGTCCGAAGAACCATTTGAATATTAATGACCCTTCTCAAAACTATAGAAAATATATCACTTGCTGTTATAAACAGTTGCAGTAACTCTTAAATTCATCTAAAAAATTTTAATTTCAAGGGAAATAACTATCGATTAAAGTTGCCTCTCTTTGAGATTAAGGTAATTCTTTTTCTTTTTTTTTCTCTATTCATAGAAGAGTTCCCTTATTTTTTTATTCCACCGTTAATAGGAGCAGTAGCAAGCGGTTTATGAATTTAAGAGTTAAATGAATTTACAAACTTATTTTCCTGTTTTTCCATTGCTTGGTTTTTTGGGGTTTTATTTATGTCATAAGTAGAATCTTGTTGGATGACATTGTATCTTATATACCTGAAGAATCTCATAATTTGAACAAATTTAAAAACATGATCAGGTAACCATTCAATGGCTATGAAATCAATAACACTCAATATAGCAGTGAGTAAACACTGCAAAAAAAACAATGTTGTGTCTAATTTTGCCCTTGTGCAGGGACAAATAAATCCTTACCAACTCCAGTAAGATGAGAGAGTGAAAAATATGTTGAGTGAAAAACTTGAACAAGATTTTCTAAACCTGTGGTCAATGTACTTATTTGTATCTGATATTAGAAAACTGTCAACATAGGTTTCTTCAGTTTTTAAGTTAGTCTGGTTTGCTGGCTATATATGTATGTAGGTATGTGTATAGGCTGCACCAATGGAGCTAGAGGGCTGAAAATTTAAACATTTACTCCTTAAAATTATGTACAGAAAACTTTTTTTTGTTTTTTTGAAAATTACCCCACTAAATAGGTTTTTAGTAGGGGGTTCAATTTGCAATGTAAGTTTATGCTTAATTCAAGCTTGATTTTTGAAAATTCAGACTTATTTTTAGTGATCACTGCTTAACAAAGGGTGAGAGAAGTAACTGATTCATTGGTCCCTCCTTTTTCCAATTTTTTAATTGATCACCCGTAACATGCTGCCAAAAGACATTGGTTGCGTGAAGGTTTCTATTGAGTGACTAAACAGACCTATCTTTCTTCGTAAAGTGTTTGGTTTGGATATTTATTTTATTTAGGAACTTTTCATTTTCAAGTATTCATTTTTTGGTGATGAGATAATGAATGTAAACCACTTTTTTTGTCTTGATCATCAAGTGTCTGCCAACTTTAATAGCGAAAACTGATTAGCCCTTTCATGTTTCATTAGTTTTATTAAGAATTATGAGGCGTGGCATCTGTTTTAAACATTTAAACAACATTGTGATGTAAACATTTTTGTAAAAGAATATAAGCATTTTTAGAATTTTTTCTTTTTTCCTCATAATTTTTCTGGACTTGATGGAGAAAGGTTTTAAAAAACTTTGAGATTATTAATTTTGATCTCACTGTTTTAATTTTAAACTTGTCAAAAAAAGGTCCATGCAAAGTTAAAGCTGCGATCTTAAAAAAAAAAAACATGTCATTTGTTTATCTTGGTAACACTGATGTTTCAGTGACATTGTTCGGTGTTGAGGCAGAATGTGTCTGTTTAAATTCGGTCAATTACGGGGTACTTATTCCCTACTTCATCCAGTGTTTTCATATCCTAGAAATCAAACAAAAGATAAGATCTGGTCCTTTTCTGTTTCTGCTGCTGATGATCAAGTTAGGTCATAACAATTGACTCTTGCAAGAAATTGCTTTTAGTGACTATAGTTTTATATCTCTCGTCTGGTACATGTGAGGGGTCAGTGTTCAAAGGGTTAAAGAAAATGATTTTTGTCTCTATCATTAATCCTGTTGTTTACTAACTGCGTAGAATGATAGTCTGTGTGGAGCAACTGAAATTAAGATGAAAGAAATACTAAACAAAAATCTACTTATGGTAGATGTAATTTGATAATGTGGAAATGAAAGATTGAAAAAAGCGTGTTACATTTCAAACATATTTATTATCATAAAGTTAAGCCTTGATGCATTTCATAGAGTTTCATTCAGCATCTTCAGTAGCTATTTTGCAGTGCAGAAAACTCACTTGTGTGCTGTCAGAATATTCACATGTTTGTGGGAAATGTGTACTGAGCTGGAAAAATCAGAGAGTGTTGGTTGTAGGGTGGGGGGATGATTCTTAAATGTTGGTCAACTATGGGTTATATTGTCTCATACAAGTTCTTCAGTTTTTAAGTGACTCTGCCTGGCTGGCTAAGTATGCGTCATGCGTGCATGGAGATAGAGGGATGAAAATTTACACGTTTACTCCTTATTATGTTGGTTGTTTTGTTTTTTTGAAAATTTATCCCCAAAATTAGTTTTTAGGGGGGCTTCAATTTACAATGTGAGTTTATGCTAAATTGGTTCCTTAGCGTTTGGTTGCATTCACGCTTGTTTGTTTTTTAAAAATTTGGACTTGTTAGTGGTCCAACAAAAGGCAAGTGAAGTAACCTTTTCATTGATTACCCCTTTTTCCAATTTTTTAATTGATCACCCCCAACGTGTCAAGATGCTAAAAGATGTTTATATGACATTTTCTATTGAATGACTAACCAGGCCTGTTTTCCCAAGTTTTAGGTTTCTGTCTCAGGTCAAGCAAACTGATATGAGAATGAAATGTCAAATGATTGTTATAATTGGTTTGAAAATCTAAGCAGGCAAATATACGAAACATTTGTGTGAATTAATTTTTAATGAGTACAAGACAAAATTCTTCCCTAGTAAGTACTGTCATTTTTTTGTGGTATCATATTACTGTATATCAGAGATTCTCAACGGTGGTGGATCCAGGAGCCTGGTACATGCTTGTGCAAATATAAACTTGAAATTATTTTGAAGATAATTTTGGCACAGCCTATCTCTCCAACAACTTTCGCATCACGACAATACAAATAAACAGACAGACAGAAATAATAATAAATGAATTTCTGTCTATCTGTTCATGTTGTCATGTTTGACAGGGGGCCCTGGAACCTGAGAACATAGTTACTTCTAAGCTGTTCATATATGGTTGATGGGGGGCCCTGGAACCTGAGAACATAGTTCCTTCTAAGCTGTTCATATGTGTTTGATGGGGGGCCCTGGAACCTGAGAACATAGTTCCCTCTAAGCTGTTCATATTTGTGCACACATACGTTTTGCAACCAGCACACAAAGGAAATTTATGTGCATACAAAAGTTTAGTTATCTAAAATAATGTAGTAATTAATAATTATGAATATAATAAGTAATCACCACTACCCATAACACTGGTTTAAATACTGTTGCTGGGTTTAGTTTATTCATGTGTTCTCACATTTATATGTATTTATCTATGTATCCAGACTTTGTCCAGCCCTAACTGTTCATAGTAGAAACTTGAAATTTTGCACACACACTCCATTTAATTATTAGAGAAAATGTTTTTTTTGTTTTTGTTTTTTGAAAATTCACCCTCCCCATAATAGGTTTTTGGTGCAGACTATAGGTGCCATACATACATACATACATACATACATACATACATACATAGCCAGCCAGACAATATTTCTCGTTTTATTTTTGATGCAATGATTATTTTTGTTTCAGACATTTTAACAGGGAACTTGAAAAATCAATTGGAAACAAATAGTTTTATTACAGAAACAAATGTTTCCAAATGCTTTTAAAAATTGTATAAACAACGTCACAGATTTTGAACAGTCTGTTCTTTTTCTTGTTTTAAAGTTGAATGGCTTCACAAAACAGTAGAAACTGCTACATCAAAAGCTCATGAGGTCATGAACCTTCAGAATCATTAATGCATGATTCAGAAACTCAAATTATCTAATAAAATCTTAACTAAGCATGTCACTTCATAGAATGCAATCATACTTAAAAGAGGTCTGGTTAGTCACTCACTAGAAACCGTCATGTGACCAACATCTTTTGCCAACATGTCGTGTTGGGGCTGATCAATTAAAAAAAATTGGAAAAGGGGGTGATCAATGAATAAGTTATTTCTCTCATCTTTTGTTGGGCGATGACTACTAAAAAAAGGCTGAATTTTCAAAAAAACAAGTGTGAACAATACCAATCACAAACTAAGGGACCAATTTAACATGAATTTACATTGCAAATTGAACCCCCCACTAAAAATGTATCCGGGAAGGAATTTTTCACAAAAAAAAACAACCATTTTTTCCAGACATAATAAGGAGTAAATGTTTAAATTTTCAACCCTCTAGCTCCATTGGTGCGACCTGTATGCGCGATACATACATAGCCAGCCAGACCCATTGAAAACTGAAGAAACCTATGTTGACAGTTTTGGTTGATGGTTTCTAATATGCCAATACAATTCTGTTAGCCATGAAAGATAGGCTGTGCCAAAATTATCTTGAAACAATTTCAAGTTTACATTTTCACTAACTGTCAGTGCACACATTTTTTTCACAACAAAAAAATTTGAACAACAAAACATTTTTGAGCACACAGACTACAAAAAATTGAGGGAAAATTGTCTGAGAAGAGTTCTTTAGGGGGCTATTGCCAAAAAACAGTTGAGAATGACTGCTGTATATTATAACGTGGTGTCAAAGTAATGGAAAATACTTAGTTATCATCTATTATTCATTAAATCAGATCTGGGTGACTTGGTTTGTCTGGTAAAGATATTATTTACAATCCAAGAAGGTTCATGGTATCAAGCCACTCATTGTTGTTGTACTTTATAATTACATTTCACTCATAATGAGGAACTTTTTTCAGACAAAACAGTATCTATTCACTTGTCACAAGTTAATAGAATAAGCACTTTTTAGTTATTTGGGAAGATAATTACTTAGACCTACACTTATTGTAACTTTCTAAGATCTTTATTATGTGTTATTACCCTGGACTTGCCCTTATCTGATCTTCTATGCGATGCACCAGGGTCTTCAACGTATTTCTTTACTGTTCAATGGTCCCTGTTAAACATTTTTCCCTTTTCAAGGGTTATACTGACTTTTCTAAGCTGTGTGACAGCCTGTGGTAAATCACTTTTATGATTCATAATTTAATCATTTTGTAGTGATTACTTAATAATTTGGCACACTTAAAATGCAAGGCTATAACAAAAATGGCTTCCGTTTCTTTACTTCTGCACAGAATGTCTTCATTTTTGTTATGTTGGCACAGGTTGGTATTGCCAATATTTGTGTTGAATTATTTTCCTCCATCATTTGTGAAAAAAATTAAAAATTTAATCAGAAAATCCGGTCAGGTAGAAAATCAACTTCCCCAAAAAGGTTTTTAATAGATGATCGACTAATATCTGTGATTGGTGGGTGAGAATCTTACATTTCAAAGTAAAAGATTGTATCAGAGATTTTGTTTTCAAAATTCCATGTTAATTTATAGGCTTCAGTATTTTATGTATATGAGTTTTTATAGCTTGTTTAAACTTTCTTCATTCTTACTGCATGCCATTTAATGATATTATTGTAAATATTTACAATAATATAACACTTTTGCATAATAATTTGACATGCACTGTATAAATTTAAATAGTTATATTTATGTGTATCCAAGATTGGGAGATATATCCTACACTGAAAGATTAAAACAACTTAATCTAGAGACCCTTGAATATAGAAGAAAACCTGCTGACCTACTAGAGGTCTATAGAATCCAGAACAACATACATAGAGTGGATACTGACGTTCATTACTCAAAATCCCCTGATAAGAAAATGCTGACTTCATTTATATGCAGTAAAACCAGGGGACGCAGCCATAAACTACAAAATCAGACCTCCACTGGTGTTAGAAAAGATTTCCTCTCGGCAAGAGTGGCAAACGCATGGAACAGCCTAAGTGAAAAGATGGTCACATCCGAGAACATCAATATTTTTAAAAATAATCTTTATTCTGATATCAGACATACCAAATTTAACTACCATTTTTCATATTAGTTTAATCCCAGCCCAACTACACTGAAGCTGGCTTAATGACGCAATTAACTGCTGTAAAAAAAAAAAGCCTATTTCAAGTATATTAGGGTTCTACTATTTCAGACAGGATAAAAGCAGAAATAACTCAAAAGAACAGTCTGATCAGCACTTCAACATGTCTAATCAGTCTTTGTCCAAATGTTTCTCTGGTAACGACAGATGACTTATAAAATGCATTATTCTTATCTTTTCTTTCCCCGTTTTTTCAATTCTCTTATCTCTCTTCTGCCTCTTCTCACTCATCTTTTCCTGGTTTTAATCTA
Organism: Architeuthis dux; assembly: GCA_006491835.1. Classification (NCBI taxonomy): domain Eukaryota; kingdom Metazoa; phylum Mollusca; class Cephalopoda; order Oegopsida; family Architeuthidae; genus Architeuthis; species Architeuthis dux. The sequence goes on from VCCN01002941.1 coordinate 2,002,900, forward strand.
TTCTCTTATTTTTTTTTTCCTGTATGTTTTACTTTATTATCACCACTACCCACAACAAGTATTTTTAACTCTTAAATTCATATGAAAAAAATTCAAATCTTAAATCGAGCATTTCTAGGGAATCTTTTCTTTTTTTTTCATTCAATTCACAAAAGAGTTTGATTTCTTAAAATGTTATACATTGTAGACTTCCACTGTGTTTAGGAGTGGTTTCAAGCAGTTCACAAATTTAATTGTTAAATCATCAAAATCCAAACAGTCTTAGACCTCCTTTGCCCAACATCTTTTGTCACAGATTCTGTAAAAATTGTAAAACACTGGTTTATTACTGGGTTTAGGTTATTCATGTGTTCTGACATTTATATGTATCTATCTATGTATCCGGACTTTGCCCAGCGCTAACTGTTCATAGTAGAAACTTGAAATTTTGCTCACACACTGCCCTCAATGAGTAGGGAAATTTTTTTTTTTTTAAATTCCCCCTAATTAGGTTTTTAGAGGGGGGTTCAATATGCAATGTAAGTTTATGCTAAATTGGTCACTAGTTTGTGACCGCTTGTTATTTTGAAAATTCAGACTTTTTTTTAGTGATCACAGCCCAACAAAAGGCGAGAGAAGTAACTTATTCATCGATCACCCCTTTTTGCAACTTTTTAATTGATTACCCCCAACCCAGTTATTATTGTTATTATCATGTTTTTTGTCCATTCCCGTTGGCTTTAAGTCAACCGTTCTAATTACTCTCCCTCTCTCATCATTCCCACTATGTTAGAAACTGTCAACATAGGTTTCTTCAATCTTTAAGTTAGTCTGGCTGGCTATCTATAAATCACACATACAGGCCACACCAATGGAGCTAGAGTGCTGAAATTTTCAACATTTACTCCTATTTATGTCTAGAAAATGTTTTTTTATTTAACGGAATACCATAATGTCCAGAGCTTGTGAAGACCAGTTTCAATTCTTTAACAAACATATGTACTTTGTCAGCCTTAAAATCAATAATAGTTATCACCACTACCTACAACACTGGTTTATTGCTGGGTTTAGTTCATTCATGTGTTCTGACATTGATATGTATCTATATATGCATCTGCACTTTGCCCTTGAAATTTTGCACACATACTCCCCTCAATGATTAGGGAAAATAGGTTTTTAGAGGGGATTCAATTTACGAAAGTAGATTGAATTGAATCAGAAAATTCTTTTTTAGCAATTGGTGGTGGGTCTTTTTTTACCCCCCCCATTAGACTTTTAGTGGGGTTCAATTTGTAATGTAAGTTTATGCTAAACTGGTCCCTTTGTTTGTGTCTGACAGCATTCACACTTGGTTTTTGAAAATTTGGACTTTTTATGGGATCAACAAAAACGAGAGAAGTAACTCATTCATTTACTTATTCATTCATTTTTTTAATTGATCACCCCCAACATGACATGTTGCCAAAAGATGGTTTCTATTGAGTGACTAACCAGACCTGTTTCCCTTCCTTTTTTTCTCTTCCTTTTTTTTCTCTTCCTTTTTTTTCTCTTAAATTCCTCCTCTCTCTGCTGTCTCTCCTCCTCTCTCTGCTGTCTCTCCTCTTCACTTCTCTCTCCTCTTCACTTCTCTCTCCCCTTCACTTCTCTCTCCCCTCTGCAAAAACATTTTAAACTGTTAAACTCTGACTTATTTTTAAACTATGACCTAATGACTGAAAATTCATACTTCATTTTTTACCCCTGCCAATGAAGTTAAAAAAAAGCTATATCTATTCACTTATGTCTGTTTGTCCACACATAATCTCCAAAGGTTCTCAATGAATTTCAATGACATTCTGTGGAAGTGTAGGCATATGGAACAATTGATTCAATTTCTAGTCAGATCAGGAATTTGTTTTCGATTGAGAGATATTTTTATTATTCTGCCAGAAAAGCGTTAAAAAAAACAAAACTAGTAGCCCTTCTACCGGTCAAAATACATTTCTGTCACCATTGGCTTACTGGTACGTTCCAGAACTCCAGACTAACTTTTTTCACTATTGTCCCGGAACTGTCCCTTAGGAAATGTAAACTGTCCCGAAAAACAATTTTAACTGTCCCGAAGGAAATGGTCCCAAAATCAAAATGTTGTTTCTTTACTTTGTTATTATCATCTATAGTTGTTAGTAGCATAATAAAAACATCATTAAAATGTTGAGGAAATAAATAATTGTCAAACTCCAGTCCAAACCTGGAGATGACTTTGTTTGTATACCGTAACAAAAACAACACCAATCTAAAAAAAAAGAACACCTTTGGGACAGAAGTGATTTTTTATTTATTTATTTTTTTAAAATCACTTCCGTTCTGGCGGCATCCCGGGGAATATATTCATCCTGAAAACGTTTTTACCGTGTTTGACAACATTAATTCTGAGCCCTAGCTACAGTGATATTTTTGTTTTTGGTTAATAGTATTGCATCAGACAGTGTATATAGGCATGATGTAGTGCAGAGTTAACATTCGGTTTCAGCCAGAGTTTACTCCCAGAGCTCATTTAAATAGTGACCGGAATCAACAATAATGTCACTCTACCGGTAAGCCAATGATGACAGAAATGTCGTTTGACCGGTAGAAGGGTTTACATTTTAAGGGAGATAACTCAATATTTGTCCATTTAAAGTTCTCTCCCTTGTGATATCTTTTAATTTTCATTCAATTTTTAAATAAATAATAAATCAAAATAAAAAAGGCTAAATTTAAATTTCAAAAGAAGTAACTGAATATGTTTTTTTTCATTCAAAGTTCTGTCCCTGGTTTTTTAATATTTTTATTTTCATTCAGTTTTTAGTTAGTGTACAGTGTTGGCAGAGGCATGTGCTCTCCCGAGTGCTTTTACTTGTTTTCGTAATCAACTACTAAACCCAGCAACATGATTGAAAAGGTGACCTAATAACTGACTTTAAACATCTGCTGCTGATGATGATGATTTCACTCATTGCTGATGTCACACTGACCTTGGTCTTTTCATATCTACTTGCCTTCAATACAGCATTTTCTCTAATCCGGTCAAGGTCACTTACTGCTGCTCGGGTGCACTGGCTTGTAGCTCTTATAATTAATGTCGTAGGAGCAAATAACTGAACTTATGTCAAGCTGCTAGCTTTTTCTCTTGTCCAGAGCAGGATTTATACATAAGCTACAGCTTAGGGCAGGGGTTGCGATCCTTTTTGAGAGCGTGGGCCCAGAAATATTAATTTTTCTAATTTTATTCCTTTTCATTCATTAACTCCTGTCATGCTTATTTCAATTCTTTATTGTTCCATCAGCATGTTTTCCTCCTGTTAGATTTACAAGAATTTGTGTATTCTGTCGAATAAAACATAAATAGTATTATTCTATGAAATCTCTGCCTCGGCTGTGGTGCATACCATTGGTTGTATTCTGATAATCATTGTAATCGACTTGTTTTTAATAAACTCTAAACTTTATTCAAATGTTTAAATTCTTTGCTGTAATTTTTTCACAATTTTAGACCCTATCTTTGCAAAATATTGGTATGGCAATGGCTGGACTACCGGACAAGCTCCCACACCACTGAAGTCAAAATCCAGGCTTTCCGGCATCTTCATAGTGAGTAATTTAATCGCGGGCATTTTCATAGCAGAAATGGCTATTTCCTAGCCACTTTTTATAGCCAAAACAAAACTAAACAATAAAACTCTGGTTCATCTGGTGTTGCTAAAATTAATTAAAGTTAACACGTTTGTCATGTTATCAAAGCAAGCAGGATGAATTTATTTTCATCTGATGTCACTAATTTTTACAAAAATAAAATCTTTTTGAATAAAGTTGTGTAGTAATTATCACTGAAAAAAAAAACATTATAAAAATTAAATCTAATTTTTTTGTTTGTTAATAATCTGAGATCCGAAAAAACACGTTTTGAAAACAATGATTATAAATATGTATTTAACTTTACTATGCTACATAAAAATAAAAACAAAAACTTTTCAGTCATTTTCTTCTCAATAGTATCAATATTTTTGCTGCTATTTGTATTCATAGAATTTTGAATAATAAAACATATTAACTTTCATAACTAAACTACAAACAAGATTGAGACCAGCTAGTTATGAAAGTTGGTATGTTTTATTTTTCAAAATTCTATGAATACAAATAGCAGCAAAAATATTGATACTATTGAGAAGAAAATGACTCAAGTCTTTTATGTAGCAGAGTTAAGTACATATTTATAATCATTGTTTTTAAAATGTGTTTTTTCGGATCTCTGAGATTATTAACAAACAAAAAATTAGTGACATCAGATGAAAATAAATTCATCCTACTTGCTTTGATAACATGAGAAACGTGTTAACTGTGATTAATTTTAACGACACCAGATGAACCAGAGTTTTATCGTTTCATAGTGGGTAAGAAATAGCCATTTCTGCTATGAAAATGCACGTGATTAAATTACCTGCTATGAAAAAGCTGTAACCCCAAAATCCAGCACTACTTCAACAACTTGTTGAACAACAAAATGTTAGACTCTGTAGATCTACTTGTTCGTGGTCAACTTGTAACACAATATAAACGCATACACTTCTTGGGGTCATCCGTTCAATTTTATTTACACTCGGACATGGATGTCTACATGCTAGGATGCCCAAAACCACTAAATATTCATTAACAAAGAAAGCTAACAGAGTTATCTTTCTTTGTATATGATATATTAACATACTGACACAAAATGTTCAGTTGCAAGTCAAAGCCACATGTGAGATGTCACAAGAACTTTTATTAAAACCCATAAGAACCCACTGTGACACGTAAGGAAGCCTCTCAGGACATGCCCCAGCCATGAATAGAGGAGAAGGTTTTCCAAAAAAGCATTGCCAAACCTCTGTGTTTGGCACTTTGTCTTGCCATTTGTTCTGTAGGATCCGTCACATGTATATTCAACAATACCTTGATTAGTGCAGGTTTTGACGGTTAAGGTACTGCTGTACAAAATAACCCATAAGAACCCACTGTGATACTGGTGTCACATACAATATAATTGATCTGCACAGTCTTATATAATATATTTTATCCTTGATTTTAACTCATGAAGTGTACTAAGATGACATTTACTGAACATTCTGGTGCAGTCAAGTGACTCTGTGTCAATTTGCCAGAATCCCACATAATGTTTCTTCAAGTAGAAATGGGTCTGGGTTCTTATGGGTTAAAACAAAGCTCTTTCAGTTTTCCCCCAAAACAATAACAGACTGCCAAGAGTAGAATACAGAATAACCTGAGTAAAGTGCATTTACAGGTTTTTACTCTCCTTCTTAACAAAACACGCAGCTGTGAAAATAACAATAGAAATGTAAACAGAACAAAAGATAGCAACAGGCCTACTTGCTCTAAGTAGTCAAGTGTTCTACTGAGGTAAACAGTTCTTTACCAGGCTCCTATGTACTTCTTTTACAGGTTTTGTGCAAGGTAAACTAGCCTATCAATGGCCTCAGGCTTTAGGCTTCAGAGATGCCCTATGGCAGGTTACTATGTTACCACTGCGACTGAAAACCCTTTGGAAGGGGATATGTTTGCTGGTATGCAAAGATACTTCTTATTAGCTTTTAGTGAATATAAATGTAATGTGTTACATGTAGGAAATAGAAATCTGTGTTAGGTTTACTGTATGAACGGAAATATACTAGATATTGTAAATGATGAAAAGATTCTTGTTACTGATAAACTATCATTCTCCAGGTATATTGCCAGTGCTGCAGCTAAAGCGAACAGGGTACTAGGACTGATTAAGCATGCCTTTTCATATATAGACAAGAACTCGTTCCTTATACTATATAAGACTTATGGCCGTCCACACCTAGAGTACTGTGCACAGGCCTGGTCACCGTACTTGGAGAAAAAGATAAAAATCTTTTAGAAAAAGTTCAGAGACAAGCCACTCCAGTAGTTAGTTAGTACTGGAATTAAAATGTATGAGTTATAAGGATAGGTTGAAAGTGTTAGGATTATCATCATTAGAAAATAGGAGAGATCGGGGAGACTTAATAGAAATGTTTAAGATTATGCATGGTTTAGAAGTAGTAAAGCCTGATGTATTTTTTTACTAGAAGGGGGTACAAGGGACTGAGAGGGTGCACATATATATGGTAGAAGCAGATAGAAGATCAGAAAATTCTTTTTTAGCAGTAGAATGGTGGAATATGTGGTGCTATCAACAGATGTAAATGATATTAAGAAGAATTATGAGGTTTATTACACCACCGCAAAGGTTTAAAGCCTTAGATCAGTGGTTCCCAAACGGGGGTGGGTGAATTTGGGTAGTCCAAGGGGGGAATAAGGCTATTAGGCAAAAATAAAAGTCCAGTCTAGAGATAGGGTTTTCTGCACTTCTATCTATCAAGTCGAAGGCTTGAAATAAACTCCAAGTTGAGAATGATTTTAAGATGTGCTCTCTCACAAATTGAAAAACTAGCAGCAAAAAACAAGAATAGAGATCACATTGATGTGTATATCAGTTATGATAGAAGAATTTTAATTTGTTTGTAATGAATTGGAATTTCAAATGATGTGTTCTAATTATTTTTGCTTGCTTTCTTTGAGTAACAAATACACAGCAGCAGCTGTACAATTATAAAATTAAACTAATTCTTAATATGAAGCTGTCTAATTATAGGTAAAATAAAGTTATTATTCAAAATTATTCTTTGTTGCAACTTAATGAATGGAAGGTGGGGGGGATACTAGTAATCTTATTGACAATGGTGACAATAGATGGACTGCCTTACAAGACTAATGACTCCAACTGCCCTGATATTTATCCATAGTTGAGAGAAGTGAATTTATGCCTTTCCCAGGGGCATTAGTGCAAAGTGAACATAAACAGCATCGGCCAAAACTAGAACTCTGCACCTCCTATTAACTAATTCTTAGTATGAATCTGTCTAATTATATGTAAAATAAAGTTACTATTTGAAATTATTCTTTGTTGCAACTTAATAAATGGAAGGGGGGGGGGGGGTAATAGTAATCTTATTAACAAAAGTGGGGAATTACTCGAAAAGATTGGGAACCACTACCCACTACTCTAGAAGAATTATGATGTTTATTACACCACCACAAAGGTTTAAGGCCCTAGATATCGTATAAATATGATTATGATGTGTGCTTGTATATACAATTGTATACTTTTTTTTTTTCATACAAAAATAAACTGTTCTAAACTGTTGGCCAGGTGTCTCAGTGCTCTCTACACTAGCTTTAATTGCCTCTCTCTGTGTCAGTGCGGTGCTGTAGCTGGAGGCTGTGCTCTGCTTGAAGAAGCTTGCCAGGGATTTCTTATTAGCTGTTGGTGGCATCACGGATTCTTGGTCTGTACGCTCGGGTACAGCTTGTTCAGGCTGACAGCTGCTCTTATCAACATACAGAGACCTGCTTCCAAGACAGCTTTGTGTTTCAATGCATTGATATTTTCATTTGGGATGTATCTGGCCTTGAATCGTGGATCCACAAGTGATGCCATGTCCAACAGGTCACTGGTGGCTGGATCAGCATACTTGACATTGAGGTAATCCACAGTGTAGGTCTTGATCAATTTGCACAACTTTGTATCCTCTTTGTGTGCCATGCTCTGGTATCGTCCTGGGAGAAGTTGCACAGGATATCTTGGCCAGCTGGTCGGGAGGTGATCACCATTAGCATGCTCAGGATTTTATCCAGGTCCTCGTGGCATTCGTCTTGGTGACAGGGATTTGGGATTCTCCCCCCTCAAGTCTCTAGTCACGAGGACATGGGATCCCTCCTCCTGAATCCGGTACTAAATGACCCACGAAGTGTCGATGTGCCGTTAAACAAAACAATCAATCTTTGTGTGTTAGGAGACTTGTGTTGAACAGGTATAGCACAGGTATGATGTACAAGAGGGTGACATACTCCTCACCTGAAGAGGTTTCAGAGCCTTCTGGACCAGCTCCAAGACCTCAATGTCCTGCCAAGATGCCTGGACTTTTTGTGAGTGCTCCCTACTGCCCCGGGGGCCTCTCAATCATTTACTGCATCAATACCCAGCATGTGGCTGACTGTGATTAGCCAATGAGCCCTGCTGAATCTGGACATCAGCCAGCTCTCTTCTCTTCCTCCAACTGTAGGAGAAGCTGCTGGCAATTCATTTACAAATGGCCAGGGTGATGCGGTTGTCATCCATACCATCTCCTGTAATACAAAATTGAAAAATATCTTTAAAGACTTTTTCATTTTATTTTATTTATTATTTATTGAAGAAACAGATCACCACTGTTTTATAGCGATGTGCATGATTAATATACTCAGTGGTGGAGGAAGTATTCAGATAATTTACTACAGTAAAAGTACTAATACTAAACTATAAAAAATACTCTGTGTGGTGATTTGAATACGGTACTCTTTCTTTTCGTTAATTATATAATTAATCACTGCTACCCACAACACTGGTTTATTGCTGGGTTTATTAATCACTGCTACCCACAGCACTGGTTTATTGCTGGGTTTAGATTATTCATATGTTCTGACATTTATATCTATGTATCTGGACTTAACCCAGCACTAACTATTCATAGTAGAAACTTGAAATTTTGCACACACACTCCTCTCAATGAGTAGGGAAAATGTTTTTGTTTTTTGAAAATTCCCCCCAAAGTAGGGTTTTAGGGGGGGGGTTTCAATTTTATCTATTTATGCAGCCGGACTTTGCCCAGCCTTGACTGTTCATAGTAGAAACTTGAAATTTTGCACACACACTCCCCTTAATGAGTAGGGAAAATGTTTTTGTTTTTTGAAAATTTCCCCCATAAATAGGATTTTAAAGGGGGTTCAATATGCAATGTAAGTTTATGCTAAATTGGTCCCTTAATTTGTGTCCAGCAGTGTTTATGCTTCTTTTTTTTTTTAAATTTGGACTTTTTAGTTCCCAACAAAAAGCGAGAGAAGTAACTTATTCATTGATCACATCTTTTTCCAACTTTTTAATTGATCACCCCCAATACAGAATATATGGTTGGCAGTGATTCATAATTTCCCTTGTAATGCTAGTCTGCTTTTTATTCTCATTGACAGCTGCCGAGGCATCAGCACCATCAATTAGTAGTTTCCTTATTCTTTCTCCTGACGCATGACTAAACTGTTTGGAAGCCATTTTTTTTCTTTTTGGCAAATGAGGATTTCTTCAGTGTTTCTGTTGAAAAGACTTCTTGAACTAAATCTTTATCATATGCAGTGTGCATATTCTTATTTAACCGAATACCAGATGTGCATATTCTTATTTAACCGAATACCAGATCTTGTCAAGACCAGTTTCAATTCAATACCAAACATATATACTGTGTCAGCCTTGAAATCAATAATAGTTATCACCACTACCCACAACAGTGGTTTATTGCTGGGTTTAGTTTATTCACGTGTTCTAACATTTATATGTATCTTTCTATGTATCCGGACGTCGCCCCCCCCATTATTAAATAAAATTATATCTTCTTTATAGTTTTCGCTTTTAGTAATTTCATATAGTTTCTATATACATATCCAGACTTTGCCATTTTAAATTTTGCAGACATACGCCTCTCAATGAGTAGGGAAAATGTTTTTTGTTTTTTGAAAATCCTACCCACCCCAAATAGGTTTTTAGAGGGGGGTTCAATTTACAAACATTTACAAAAGTAGGTTGAATATCAGAAAATTCTTTTTTAGCAATAGTGGTAGGACTTTGGAATAGATTACCGGAATATGTAGTGCTATCAACAGATGTAAATGATTTTAAGAAGAATTATGATGTTTATTACACCACCACAAAGGCTTAAGGCCCTAGATATTGTGTAAATATGGTTGTTATAATGTGTGCTTGTATATACAAATTGCATACTTTTTTTTCACACTAAAACGTTTAAGGTCCTAGATATTGTGTAAATATGATTGTTATGATGTGTGCTTGTAGATACAAATTGCATACTTTTTTTTTCACACTAAAATAAAATGTTAAAATGTTATTGAAAATTAACATCCTCCACCTTTCTCTTTCTATACTTATCGAGACATTCATTCGCCCAATGGAAATTCGATTCACATATAAAACATTGTGTTGATGATGTATGTAGTTTGCGTACAACAACACTTGCTCGTTGCGAAAATCCACGAAAGTAAAAAAAGTAGCACACATGTCACCACGGAACAAATCCTCGCATGGTACTCTTTGTAATCGGTGTTCATTGACTACCAAAGTTTCTCTTCCAACTCTTCCTTCACCTCTTAATGTCTAGCCAAGATGGTCTCAACTAACTTGTCCACTACTGATCAGGTGTGACTTTTATAACCCATTAGCCGACATCAGGGTGACTGACTGCTATCAACTTCGAACATCCGAATAATAAAGCCATGACTGTTCCTTTATTGTCATCAACATTTTCCTCCTCCGGCTTTTCATGCACAGGGCACAAGCGAAACGTAGTCTCTTTGGAAGTCGGTAAGAGGATTATCAGTATCTCCACTACAAACATCTTGTTGACTTCTTCTACCTATTCCTCTTTGAAAATGTCCATTATTTGAGCCTCTACTATACCTTCTGTAATATAGAGCCACACTTGATCCTTCTTTAATAACTGGTACTGAAATAGCTGAATCTTCTAGTTTACGAAGTTGACCTTTCACTTCTGTATAACTTAATTTACTTAAGGTTATCCTGATCAATTCTGACTTTGATGGATCAAGATTTGCAGATTCTAAAATTCTGGATGTTCAATTTTATAAGCAGTGACTTTATTGTAAAGGCATTTAAACTCATTTATGTAGCTGTTGATATTCATATCTGTTGTAGCTGAGATTTCTCAAGTGGTTCTTTCTGTTACTTCAGCAATGAATGGATATCAAGTTTTGATCAAACAATAAACCACAAAGATCTCATTTCAAATGTCTATTTATTAAACCAAATTTCTTGTTAGTCGTTGTTGACATATGCTCCATTGTCTTCCATGACAGTCCCTCTGTCACGAAAGACAATGGAGCATGCCTGCTATCACTGTGCAGCCCGATTTTCGAGCAACAAACTCTGTTGCAGCTGTAGTCCGCGCACGCGCAAAGCGAGATAAATTCTTTGGCAAAGTAGGATGACTTAACCATAAAAAATGTATCGCATCATAAGGACTGATTTGACCGATCACCACTAAAGAAGCTAACTTTCTTTTTAGTTTCGTACTAAGCTGGCATGCCAATGATTTTATCTTATTTTATTTATTAAATCAAGTATTGTAAACCATTTTTATTAATTTTTGACTGTTATTTACCCGTATCTTAATTTTTAGTGATTTAGTAAAATGGTTTACAATAAATGAATAATAATAGCTTTTTTACTAAATCTCAAACAGTCATTGCTGTGCCCACTTAGTATGAAAGTAAAATAAATGTTAGCTTCTTTAGTGGTGATCGGTCAAATCAGTCTTTATGATGCAATGCATTTTTGACGGTTAAGTCTTTCTACTTTGCCACTTCTTTGATTCTCATCCTTCAAGTAAAGACAATCAAGTTTCTTTATAATCTCATTAACACCATCATCATCATTTAAAACATCAATTTCCAACTCTAGGACAGATTCACTTACTTTGCCTTCCTGCGCTAATGGCTGGCCCAGGTTTTTGTTGTGTCTACAACAAAGTCGCCATAAATTAACCTCTTTCACCCATCTTTCATACTGTTCACTATTAGTTAATACCAGAGGATTCTTATAATTCGATGACATAGCCATCTTACACTATAAACATTTTTGGTAAAGATCTACATCTGTTAACCAAGTCAAAAGAAAAATAGAAACAATTTTTGGTAAAGATCTACATCTGTTAACCAAGTCAAAAAAAATAGAAACAATTGTTGGTAACATCTGTTAATCAAGAAGTCAAAAATAAAATAGAAACAATTGTTGGTAAAGATCTACATGTGTTAAGCAAGTAAAAAAAAATAGAAACAATCTTT
>VCCN01002941.1:2045382-2055789 GCA_006491835.1 Architeuthis dux
GTTCGCATTTGAGGACACATTGCCTGCAGGCATATGAAGCAATGAGGTTGGACCTTTAGTAGGTGATGATCCAACATTGCCAGTAGTTTCTGGTGAGCGTTTAGAGTGGTGCCACTTTATTCTGTATATTCAGTGGGGCCCTATATATCTACAGGGGGTCTCTATAGTTCATGCTGTCTTAGACGGTACTCCATATATCTTTGGGGTGTTCCGCTTTCGCCACCTCAATTCATTCCCCTACCTTATGGTTTTAAGTTTAGACTTCGTAAGAGTCCACAAATCTTTCTTCTTTCTTATCTGGTAGTCAGCAAAGACTAAGCTTCGCTTTTTTTTACCAAAGGTTGGTGTTCAGATATTTTAAAGAGGAAATTGTTTTTTTATAGCTTTTATTTCCCGGCTGGGGTGGGTACATTAGTTATGGGAGGGGATGGGGGCCTATTTCTCTAGTGTGGTATATTTGTGTTTTGGGATTTTTTTGTTTAGCAAGAACAAGGAATTTAGCTCTCATTTCAAAGAAAAATATACAATTGAATTACAGAAAAGTTGGATTTTTTACTCACATTAGGTCCACAAAATGTATATATCTGTGTCTCTGGACTTCACTCAGCCCTAACCGTTCATAGTAGAAACTTGAAATTTTGTACACACACTCCCCTCAATAAGATGGGGAAAATCTTCTTTTTTTTTGCTTTTTGAAAGGTTTTTAGAGGTGGGGGGGTCAATATGCAATGTAAATTTATGCTAAATTGGTCACTAGTTTGTCCACTTGTTTTTTAAACTTCAGTTTTTAAGTCATCACAGCCCAACAAAATGTGAAAGAAGTAACTTATTTATTCTTTCTCTAACTTTTTAATTGGTCACACCCAACACAGTATATACGGGTGGCCGTGATTCATAATTTCCCATGGAATGTTAGTTGTCTCAATTTTTAAAATTCTTATCTAGATTTTTCTTGTTATGTCAAATTAATTCTTGTGGTTTCTTTCTGCACTAATAAAAAAAATGACATGCTATTTCCAATTTGTAATAACATGAGTGTTTTCTTCAAACATGTCAGCTGACATTTCAAATATCTATTTAGAAAGTAAAAAATTTTAAGAAAATTCTTCATATTAAATTATTTTTCATCTTCAATATTTCATTTTTACAATTTTTAATGAATTATTCATTGCAAAGAAGAAAATAATGAAAGTTTTGAATGTTTCCCTATTCCTGTCTCCAGTAAGCAATAATTGAACGTAAACAATGTTGAACACGAAAGACTAAGAATCAAATGTTTTATTTATAAGCTAGCTGAAACCTGCCCTATCGGGCGGATTCCAACTAGTATGTATATATACAGTACCTGTTATAAGTATTTGAACAAACAGATATTTTACTTCTAATTGCTTGGTTTTGAGAGTTAAAAACAGGAACATTACGTAAGAAAGACCAACATTTTTGCAATCAACATGACAAGGCAAGACGTTTGTTATGTTATGGGTTGTTGACGATGTTGTTGATCTCTCCAGAACTGCATTGTGTCTTTGGTACGATGTACTGAAAGGAATACTCGCTGGCTCATCAAGAAAAGAAGAAAAAAAGCCAGGTTTATCAAAAATAATATCTCCTTTTTATTTTCGGACTTATACAACACAGTAATTTTGTATTTAAGCCAAGAGAGAGGGTTGAGCAGCCTCTAAAAAGTGAGACTAATTACGAGATTAGCTAGTTACGGTGGCAATTGGCATTTTCCTGTGTCTGGATCAGAACCTTGTCTCAAATCTTAGGTGTTCTGACATCGATACTAGAGCCCCTTTTATAATGAATATCTCTGTTTTGTTTTTTTGGCTTCAAAATTCCTATCTAAGTAAATTATTCAATCATAAATTATTTGTTTTGTTTAACCTTTATTACCCATTGTGAAGCGTTTGATTAATGCTAAATTAGCACAGGCATGCTTAAACATTTTGGCCATTCTTTTGCATGTTTTTAAGCATTTTTTGTATTTTATTGGTGTATTTTGGCTATTTTTCAAAAAGATTTAGCGCTTTTTTAGCAATGCTGAGCCCTTCTACTTGCTTCCCTCTGAACTTAATTGATGCCCCCCCCCCACTCGCTGTACCCTGGCAACAGGCTTGAGTAACAGACAGAGCCAGTTGTATTATATAAATAGATTTTTTTTTAAATGATAAAAAAAGAAATAAGGTATTTTGTTATAAATTGAGATGAGGTATTTGAAACAGGAGAGATAATTAAAGATTGGAACAAAACTAAGGCCTTATTTTGTTTAAAAAGTCAGAATTGGCAACATTGCAGAGAAAGGACAAAAGATTGATTCTGCTTTGGCTGTAGTTTATGTAACATTTATTTATATATCTTCCATTTTGTTTATAACAGCTAATATCATTATCATCAGCTTTCTAACGTCCATCTTTGGACATAGAGCTTCTCCAAGATCCGCCAGATCTCTCAATCATGGGCGTCACAAATGTCAGTACCTTCTGAACTTGTCTTGAGCCACAATTTTGCATATGATCTCTGGGGATCCACGTTGTGAGTCGCGATGTCTGGCAGTTATCTTGCATTCTTGCAACATGACCTGCCCATTGCCAACGTCCATCTTTGGACATAGACCTTCTCCAAGATCCGCCAGATCTCTCAATCATGGGCGTCACAGTGCCAGTACCTTCTGAACTTCTCTTGAGCCACAATTTTGCATTTGATCTCTGGGGATCCACGTTGTGAGTCGCGATGTCTGGCAGTTATCTTGCATTCTTGCAACATGACCTGCCCATTGCCATTGAATTTTTGAATGGATTATATATCTCTGACTCCTGGGTTTTTTTTCTAATATAATGTCTTATGATCTCTCCATGTGATGTTAAGCATGATCCTCTCTTGTGCACTTTGCACGGTTCTTAGTTTGAGAGCCGATCTTTTGGTTAGGTTCCACGTTTATGACTCCTGGGTAGGATGCATTGGTTGTAGACCCTCCTCTCAAGACTACTGGGATCTTCTTGTTCTTGAAGGTTGAGCATTCTCTGCCTAAAGCTTGCCAACCTAGGATGATTTTTTGTTCGATTTCCTCTCCCTTTGAGGTTTTCAAGATCTGTTGTCCCAGGTAGATGTAGTGGTCTATTTTCTTTAGCACTATGTTTTCGATTTTTGATTGCCCTCAACCTATTTGTTGGACTTGGTTTTACTGAAGTTCATGTGAAGACCAACTTTCTAGCTTTCTTGCTTCAGTCTGTCTAGCATCCGATTCTAAAATAATATATTGGAAGGAAGCAATGAAAATGAAAAATATTAAAAAATATTTTCAATTTCAGTGTTCTAGACGTTATAAATATTAAAATTCTAAAACTTAAAAAAATTTTTTTTTTTTTTAAATTAATATTTTTATGAATATAGTTCCATCTTGTGTATTGGTGTTTGTCTTCTGATGTACATGTTACGGCTGTTTAGGCCATTTTCAACATTTTAAAATTAACATTTTTATGAATATAGTTCCGTCTTTTGTATTGGTGTTTGTCTTCTGATGTACATGTTATGGTTGTTTAGGCCATTTTCAACATCCCCTTAAAATTTTTAAATCAACATTTTTATGAATGTAGTTCCATCTTGTGTATTGATGTATGCCTTCTGATGTACATGTTACAGCTGTTTAGACCATTTTCAACATCTTAACTGCTTGGTAACTTGGTTAATAAGGTAACTCTTGGAAGGAAGAATTATAATGCAGCAAAATGAGATCCATTCTATTCACCAAAATAGTTACTGCTTGAATTTTGAATGCATTATTTCAAGTTGGTCTATATATCTGTGTATTGATTGTTTGGCTGGTTTGCTGGAAGCTAGGATGTATCAAACTACTCCAGTTCCATTAAATGCTCACCATAACCTTCCAGGGATGATAGTGTTGTCTCAATTGATTTTTCTGCTTCTGATCTGTATCTAGGCATCTCTTGTTATTATACAAGATCCATTTTTTTTATTAAGTGATGATACAATGCAAAACCATTGAACACAATGAATACTGGCTTCCGTACATCTGATTTTTTTGTTCCTCATTCAGGACTGATCCATCCATTAGGTGAACATGGGCGGTCACCTAGTGCGCAAAGGTCTTAGGGGCACAATTCAAATTGAAAAAATAGTCGTTAGAATACAACCGGGGTGCAAATTTCAAGTCTTACCTAGGGTGCATGAAACCCTTGTGCAAATTTGGGGAATTTAGGTAGTCCAAGGGGGCAATAAGGCTATTAGTTAAAGATATAAGTCTATCAAATGATGTGTTCCTAATTATTTTCGCTTTCTTTCTTTAAGTAACAAATACACAGCAGCAGCGGCTGTACAATTATAAAATTAGACTAATTCTTATTATAGAGCTGTCTAATTGTATGCAAAATAAAATAATTATTTGGAATTATTCTTTGTTGCAACTTAAATGGAAGGGGGAATACTAGTAATCTTATTGACAAAATTGGGGAATGGCCATGAAAAGGTTGGGAACCACTGGTCTTGTTTAAGAATGCTTTCAAGCATTTTGTTCTCTTTCTCTACAAAAATACTGCTTATTTAGTCTTGAATAAAAGAAAATTTATTTGCGATGAGCTATATGAGTTTTTCTTACTTGATAATCACTTTTTATCTTTTTTGTTGTTTTCTAACCTCGTCTTACACGAACAAAAGCAATTTTTATTTTTTTGCCTATGACCATGAATTCAAGGGAAATAACTTTTTTGTGTTAAATCTTTGGACCCCACTGTTGTATGTGTACCCTATTGTTTACTCATTTGAAATGTGAAACGTCTAAACACTTCCCATACTTTTTTGTAGCACATGAATATGTCGCGGAACACCAAAGAGTGGCGATTGGATTGTAAGGTCTATGTTGGAGACCTTGGTTATGGAGCTGCTAAGCAAGAACTAGAAGACATATTTTCACAGTATGGACCTTTACGCAATGTATGGGTTGCCCGGAATCCACCTGGATTTGCTTTTGTAGAATACGAAGATCCCAGAGATGCCAAGGATGCTGTCAGAGGTTTAAATGGGGTGTAAGTTTGTTTTCTCCTATTAAAACTTTTGGTACTCTTGTAATAGTGGGGTCCAGGGTGTAATATGTGTAAAGTACTAAGAGTTGTTCCCCTTGAATTATTGCATTAAAATAAATTATTAAATAACTTTCTATAAAATTGTGTATCAAATTATTGTTATTAAATTGATTTATATTAAAATAAATTGGGTAATGATCTACATCCATTAACCAAATTGAAAAAAAAAGAAAAAATGTTTTTACAAGGGGGGTTCTATTTATGGTAAACGGGACCGTTACTAGCTGTCCGTTGTATGGAAGTGAGGCTTCAAAGTATTTGGTTACTTCCCTTGTAAGTCTTCTTTAAGTTTTTTTTGGTGGGGGACAGCCCATGTGTCCCCCCCACCAAAAAAAAACCTTAATGAAAGCACAAAATTATTTCTATTTTTTTTTTTACTAGGGTAACAGATGTAGATCTTTACCAATTATTGTTTTTTTTTGTAGTCTTTTAATAAAATTTTGTGTTTCGTATGGACTTTAAAACTTTAAGACTTTTAAAAAAAATATTGCAAGGGGAATAACTCTTAGTCTTTTACTTTTTATTATGCCGTGGACCCCACTATTACAAGAGTACCAAACTTTTTCCAAAGAAAATGTTGCTTTTTTTTTCCTTTTTCTAGTGATTGACATTACTAGGGCAATGTCTGTTCCAAAGATGCATGTTTGGAAGGGGCCCAGACTTTATGATGTGTGGAGCCGCCTGCCATAATTGTATGTAAACTTATTTTCTGTCCGTTGTACGAAACTATGGCTTCTAGTATTTCGGTTACTTGTGTTGCCAATTTAGATATTTTATATCTAAATTTAGATAATTTTATAGAGCGGAAGTCAAGGTAGATAATTTATAGAAACTATGAAGAAAGATCTAAAATGTTTAATTTTTTATTTATTTTTATTATAAAATGGCATAAAGGAAAACTTTCAAAAAGCAGGAAATACCTGTAATTTATTGTTTAAGATTTTAAAGAAGAAAATTTGGGGGAATTTAAAGAGTTTTTCGGACAATCAAATTCATTCTTCTTGTTAATCACTGCTACCCACAACACTTGTTTATTGCTGGGTTTAGGTTATTCATGTGTTCTCACATTTATATATATATGTATCCGGATTTTTCCCAGCCCTAACCGTTCTAGGTAGAAACTTGAAATTTTGCACACACACTCCCCTCAATGAGTAGGGAAAATATGTTTTTTGTTTTTTGAAAATTCCCCCTCCTAAATAAGTTCAATATGCAATGTAAGTTTATGCTAAATTGGTTACTAGTTTGTGCCTGCTTATATTTTGAAATTTCAGACCTTTTTTAGTGATCACAGCCCCACAAAAGGTGAGAGAAGTAACTTATTTATTGATCACCCCTTTTTCCAACTTTTTAATTGATCACCCCTCCCCCCAATGCAGCATATATGGGTGGAGGTGATTCATAATTTCCCTTGGAATGCAAGTTATTTTCGTTGTTCATCAGGTGTACTATCTATGTAAAGAGTGGGACTCTTTTTTTCAGAAAAGTTGTGTGAACAACAAAAATAACTAGCATTCCAAGGGAACCACCACCTATGCTTCTTTGTACCTCATAAATTAAGCAGTGGTAGTGGGCAGTAATCACCAAAAAGTCCAAATTTTCAAAATACAAGTGAGAATGCTGCTGGACACAAACTAAGGGATCAATTTGGCATAAACTTGCATTGTAAATTGAACCCCCCACTAAAAACCTATTTTGGAGGGGGATTTTCAGAAAACAAAAAAAAAACATTTTCCCTACACATCAAGGGGAGCGTGTGTGCAAAATTACGGTTAGGGCTGAGCAAACTCTGGATACATAGATACATATAAATGTCAGAACACATGAATAACCTAAACCCAGCAACAGTAATTAAACCGTTTTGTTGTGGGTAGTGGTGATTGACAAGAAGAATGAGTTTGATTATCTGAATAGCACTTTGAATGTTAATGACTCTTCTCAAAATTATAGACAATAATGTTTTTGGAATGTTTCAGAAAAATCAACGGTCGTCGTGTCAGGGTTGAGATGTCCACAGGAGAATCTCGCTGGAGTAAACGAGGGCCTCCTGTTGGCAGACGAAGCAGCTACAGAGAATCTCGACCAAGAGTTCGCTCTCGGTAAGCATCTGCCACTTATTGCCTATTTACTTTTCCTGTTTCTAGAGGTCATACTGGCCAACGGGCAAATTATTGACAAACAAGTTACATTTGTCTGTGGGAGATTGAAGCAACTAAAAGTTCTAGGCAATCTTTTTGTGAAGCAACTAAAAGTTCTAGGTAATCTTTGATTTTTTTTTTTTACATTATCCTTTGCTATTTCTTCTCTTTTTCTTTATTTTGTTCATTCATATAGTTTCATTTGGTGATAGGACAATTGCATCCTGGACGAATGTGTCCTGGTCATTGGCATCCCTAGACATTTGCGGCCATCTTTTTTTTTTGCATCCCAAAAATCTGTGGTCCAATATATAAATATTTCATATTAGGTGTAATTATTTTATTTTTGTATCAATGTGTCCTGAACATTTCTGTACTAATATATGTATACTTCATATTAGATATAATTGGCAGATATAATTTTACATTCCTGTAATTCTTTTTTCATCAAAAATATTTTTATTAACTAAATCTTATTGATTTAAAAATTTGATTTAGAAGTTCAAACTTTAAAAGTATGTATGTTGTGGGAAACCCAAACCTAATTTGTCCTCAGGACACAAACATGTAAAAAATTTTAAAAATTACATCTAATATGAAATATATATATATTTGGACACAAATGTCCGGGATGCAAAAAAGAAAAACGGACACAAATATCCAGGGACACCAATGACCGGGACACAGTTGTCCAGGATGCAAATGCCCTTGTACCATTTCATTTACTTTCTTATTTCATGATAGATCCATGGTAAATAATGGATTATGGGTTTATAAGACAATGTGGGAAGTATATATGTGCAGACAGGACTTGTTAACTCATAGATTCATGAACTGCTTGAAACGACTATGGAAGGTCAATTATGACAGTCCAGTTCAATGAATAGAAACTTTAATAATGGAACTCTTTTGTGAGTTGAATTAAAGAAGAATAAAAAAATTTACCAAAACGTGCAAGGGAAGTAACTTTAAAGAGAAGTTACACCCTTGATTTAACATCTGAATTCCCTAGTATGAATTTAAGAGTTAAAATACTTTTTTTCTATCATCAAATCTCTGTCAGCTGATGGAAGTTTATGAAGTCTAGAGATTCAGAAATAAAAAATGTTGTTAGCATTATTTTTAATATATGAATCCTGTACAAATATGAACTTCCCATAATGTCTTCTATAATTTTATTGGAAATGAGGCTGATGACTAATCGGGAAAATTGGTTATACTGCTTTCTGTGTTACCACCAAAATTAACGGGCATGGTGCATAATTATTACAGTACTCGACCATTTATCCGGCTTCCAGAAATCCAGCTATTTTTTAAACTGGCTAGTTTTGAATCTGGCAGGCTTTGTCGTCACCACTCAGCTGCTCTTCGTTTTGATTTTCGTAGCGTAGTTGAATTGTCTTCAGATGAAGATTAGTGGATGAATATTGATTAAACAGACTGTTTTTGAAGTGGATCAATTTGTATATGTTATAAACAGTTTTGTTCTTTACTCATCTTCGTTTACTTTTCTACATAAATTTTATATACTATATTTTAATAATTTTAATGCAGATCAAACAGACCCTGTGTTAAAAGTGGATTAACTTGTATCTGTTAAATACAATTTTGTTCTTTACTTTTGATCATTTATTTTATATTTGAAGTATATATTAAGCCTTGATCTAGAAATCCAGAAAATTCCCCGTCCCAAGTTTGTCGGATGAATGGTCCAATACTATACTGAGGGAGTGACTCTTTGAAAATATTTGATGCTGTGATAAAAGTTAGTGTCTATTGGGGCCTGGTGTGTCTTGGGATAGCTCTTTCCATTGATCTCATTAGTGTGTGCGTGTGGCTAGGGATACCACCCTATATTATCACCTTCCCAAAAAAGAAGGTCCATTATTTTGGATTTTATCTTCCTTTGTGACTGCAAATATTTGATAACCTATAATAAGTAATAACAAAAATTCAATCTTGAAACAGAGTGGGAGAGAATAACTTTATTTTTACATTTTTATTTTTCGGGTTCATTAATTTATCTGAACATTTTAATTACTGTATATTTGGGTGGATCAGGACACTTGAAGCATTAGCACAAGTGTCTTCTGATCCACCGAAATATACAGTAATTAAAATGTTCAGATAAATTAATAAACCTGAAAAATAAAAATAAAGTTATTTTCTCCTACTCTGTTTCAAGATTGAATTTTTGTTATTACTTATGGTAAGTCATCAAATATTAACACACATGCTCTATATGCTGACACATGCCACACACACATGCTCTATATGCTGACACATACCATACACACATGCTCTATATGCTGACACATACCATACACACATGCTCTATATGCTCACACATGCTCTATATGCTCACACATGCCACACACACATGCTACACACACGGATAACTTGCAATGGACAAGGGCTTTTATCTTGCAATGGATAACTATTACTCTTCACTACCTTCTTCAGTTAATGGGTTAAAATACAAGAGTATCTGAAGTGTATCAATGAGTCCATCCTTAAGTTATGATCAGAATTGCCAGCTCAAAATTTGTGGTTCAATAGACATTTGAACACTTTATTTTTTAAAGACACAACCTGTTTGATACAAGGGAACTACAACATTGGGTTACCATATGGTATCCAAAAAGAGGATCTGTCTTCCTTTCTCAATTGAAATATAATGTCCTGGGTTCAATTCCCGGTATGAGCAAAGAGTGTGGAAAACTCTTTATTAGGACAAATTTTCCTGTGCACTCAGCAGCTAATTGAGTACACTCTAAACTGTGATCATGGTAGAGGTATCCCTTTGGTGGACTTGCATCCTGCCAAGGGGGTGGTCATAAAAACTTGTTGCATTAAAGTCTTGGTCTCAACCAGACTTGAGACTTTCAAGGATCTAAGCTGATGCATGGAAAAGAAACCGAGACTTTAAAATGTTCTCCTGTTTTAGTTTATACTGCTTTACATGCACAACTCGGACCTCTAAATTCTCAGTGGGCCAATGAGCAGAATAGATTTAATGTGGAGTCAATGAAGGCTCTAATGCTCACACAATACAATTTTAAGTCTATGATGTGCATAGATTTTTACATTTATATGTTAAGAAACAAAGAGCTTTTGTCAAAAATAGCCAACTCCAAAAAGTATGCCTAAATATTTAGTATCAGCACTAT
>VCCN01002941.1:2071174-2081705 GCA_006491835.1 Architeuthis dux
AAAAGAACTAGCGCATCTATGGTCTGACTTTCAGGCATGTTTATCACAACATAACTCAGGCCGCCAATCTTTGGCAGTAAGTAAACAGAGCGGATCGAAAGTAAAGAATAAGCTCTAAACTCTTGTCCCTCTTGCTGGAGAAAAGCCAGGTTTATTTATTGCTTTACTGATACAACCAGTGCATAAACCAAAACATGCATGGTGCTGGAGATATCGAGGTAGAGAGTAGGATAAAAGATTGGGTTTCAACTTCTGCAAACCAGCAAAGTTCTCGTAGCTAAGTTGGTAGAGCAGCATGTGCATTAAACCTGGTTTCCCTCTGGCAAGAGAGATGTGAGATTGATTCTCACTGAGGGCTTTACTACTTATCCACACTGTTTTGTCACTGTAATTGATGGCCTGAGTAAAACGCAACTAAAAAATTAAGATGAAAGGAAATAGTAATAAAAGAAATTAATAATGTTTTACAATACACTATCTAATAAAAAAATTAATTAAAAAAAAATGCTGTACCTACTACAGAATTTAGTATCCAAATCTTGCAACGGGTAACCCCCCTGCTCATTTGGTTTTTCTTTCCTAGTCCTTAGATAATTATTGCCCCCACCTGCTGCCCCTATCAATTTCTTCAATCATTCCGTGATCCCCTTTTCCTATTTCTGGGGACACTCAGTACACCAACACCAACAGCTTTATTTCTCCAATTTTGGTGCAACATTTTCCCCCCAACATTTCAAGTCATCGAAGTCCTTCATCAGTGAAAGAACAAAAAATTGAAGAAAAAAAAAAAAGATTATCCCCCGCCCTTTAAAAAAATGCTGCATCCTTGCATTTACTTTCAACATGCAACAGTACAGTTAACTCCTTCTCAGTACAGTTAACTCCTCCTCATTTTCCTCCTCCTCCTCTACTACTGCTGCTGCAGCTGCAACTTCTGATGATGATGGCGTTGATGATCATGATTACTGCACTTTGTATGCAGAAAGGCAGTGTTTTCACATTATGAGGTAGGGTAAATAACCAATTGAATCCTCCTATTTCAGCTCATCTTTGAAACTAAAAGCTCTTTTTTTCTGTCTTAATTTTTTAGATGAGGGATCATCGTTATTTATGTATAAGGTTTTTTTTCGGACTGTTGTCCTCATCTCGGTTCATCTTTTGAACACAACGTTTCGGCCGTTGTACTCTACAGCCTTCTTCAGGTGGGTGTCATAACTGGGGATGGTTCGAAATGCTGAGGCCGAAATTAGACAGTGGAATGAGGACATTCCGTCCTCACGCTTCGATGGCGATCCCCCGCCTCAGCATTCTAAAATATCCCCAGATGAGGACAACAGTAAAAAAAAAAAAAAAACAGGGACGCATGCAGGATTTTGAGCTCGGGGTCCAAATTCTTCTTTTTTTTTAAAATTTTTTTTTTACTTCACCTAATTAGACCATGGATATGATAATCTTTCATTTTTAAGGTTAATTTATGATTACTTGGGATTTTCTTTTATAAAACTTCTGGCAAAGTAGGATGACTTAACTGTCAAAAATGCATTGTATCAGAAGAACTGATTTGACTGATCACCACTAAAGAAGCTAACATTTTTTTTACTGTCGTACTAAGTTGATGTTTTTCATCTAAATCTAGATGTATCTGGTTGCGTCTAGATGCTAGAAATTGCTATTTAGAAGATTTTAAATAAAATAAGTAATATCTGAGTTTTAGTAAAAACGATTATTTTATTTTATTTTTCATTCAATCAAGTATTGTAAACTATTTTTATTAATTTTTTATTGTTATTTACATTCTTCCTAATTTTTAGTTTGTTTAATCACAATTTCAGTATGGCTGGCACAGCAGTGTTATTATCGATTATTTTATTTTTATTTAGACAAAGTATTGTAAACCATTTTTATTAATTTTTAACTACTATTTACCTTCATCTTAACTTGTTTTTTTTAATTACAATTCAACTTGGTTTTAATAAAAAAGCTATTAGTATTCGTTAAACCATTTTAAACATTATGATTTTAAAAGAAAATACTAAAAATTAAGTAAATAATAGTTAAAAAATGAATAAAAATGCTTTACAATACTTGATTTAATAAAAAAAATAAAATAAAATAATCGTTTTTTTACTAAAGCTCAAACAGTCATTGCCATACCAGCTTAGTACAAAAGTAAAAAAAAACTGTTAGTTTCTTTAGCAGTGATCGGTCAAATCAGTCCTTATGATGCAATCCATTTTTGACGGCTAAGTCGTCCTACTTTGACAAATTTCTTTATCTAATTATTTATTTAAAAAAATGTTAATTGGGATTGGCTCCCGGACCCCCCTGAATTCCAGAATATCCCCAGTCACGACACCCACCTGAAGAAGGGTACAACGGCCGAAACGTTGTGTTCAAAACACAAACCGAGATGAGGAAAACAGTCCAAAGCACTTATACATAAAAGCTCTTTTGTTTGTTCTTCTTTTTCTTCTTCTTTTGATGCTAGAAATCTTTCCAAATTTCTCCTTCCTCCAAAATGCTCTATTATTGCTGGTGATAGTATAATAGCAATGTATATCAGGGGCGGATCCAGGATTTTGAGCTCGGGATCCAAATCTTTTTTTTTACTCCATCTGTCTAATTCAGTGATCGCTAACTGTTTTTATGTTTTTTGCGATTTTTGTGAGGGTAAAAAATTTCCGAACTACCCACTAATATTTTAAATGGCTAAGTGGCCTTTTTTACTCCATCCATCTAATTCAGTGGTCACTAAACTTTTTATGGTTTGTGCGACTTTTGTGAGGGTAAAAGATTTCTGTACTGCCCACTAATATTATAAAGTCAGTTAGCCATTTAACATGGCCACTAATTGGCTAAGTGGCTATATATATAAAAAATGGCTAAAATTGCATAGGTAACTCATACAAAGGCTCCAAAAAGTAAATATACAATGTATTTATCATATATTAAGGCATTAATGAAAATAAAAGCCACTGTTTTGGTTGTCAATCTTTGTAATAACGCACTGTTAGCCATAATAAAAACCTTTGACAGTGTTGTCTGTGTGGCGGAAGTAAGACAGACATAATACCTGACCTAGCGATCCAGTAATGGGTCTATCGCCAACTTAAAAGCTTAATTCACCCACTAGTGGGCGTTATCGCCCAGGTTGGCGACCACTGG
This sequence comes from Architeuthis dux, assembly GCA_006491835.1. NCBI lineage: Eukaryota > Metazoa > Mollusca > Cephalopoda > Oegopsida > Architeuthidae > Architeuthis > Architeuthis dux. The sequence goes on from VCCN01002941.1 coordinate 2,074,340, forward strand.
TCTAATTAGACAATGGATCTTTTAATTTTTTTATTCTTAAGGTTAATTTATGATTACTTGGGATTATTTGGGTTTTTTTTTTTTTTAAATTTTCTTTATCTAGGTATTTATTTAAAAAAATGTTAATTGGGCTTGGCCCCCTGGACCCACCCCCTCTGGATCCGCACCTGTATATAGACATTAACCCATTAACTGTGACTGACGGAAATTTCAGTCATTGCAATTCTGTGGCTAAATTTCCATTTTATTGTGAGTGATGGCAACTCAGTCCTATCTGTGAGTCAGGGCTTTTATCTTGCAATGGATTATCTACTAATTATAGTCCATTACAGCTAAGTAAGAGAATTAGTTCAAATGCTATTCAGCAAATCATTCTAAATTCATTTCTTTGATTCATTCATCATTTCATTATGCCTCTTTGGGCATTTCCAATTATATACAAAACTTACACATCATCTTTAACAATACATATAAAATTCATAAAAACACTATTAAAAGGTACATAAATATAAACAATGTTTACAATTTAATACAATTCACAGATCAAATTCTCTTGAAAATTTCATCAGACAGATCCCCAAAATGTCCTTGTAAGCTCATGCACTTTCCATAATTTCTAAACTAATATAGGAAATTTTAGCAAATGTCAATATTTCTTAAAAAGCCAATAATGAAAAAATTGTTTTTATAATTCAAATTCTGTGATATTTTGTTTGCCTTAGTATAGATTTGATGGTGTCTGGTGAATTTGTCTACAACAATTCATCGATAACAGTTTATGTAGGATTGCAATTTATCTAAAATATTTTATCAACAGATACAATTTAGCTACAATTTATCTACAAGGGTAATTTAATTTAATGATTATGAGGAATTCTATTTCTTAAAAACCAAAAAAATATAATTAAAAAGATGTTTAATGAAAATATTTAAAAGGAAATGTTGTGGGCTATTTCACTAATAGACTCCTTGATATTTTCAAAACTAAAATTTACGATGAGGTTTTTGATGCGTTGAGACGTAATAATGAGAATAATGAAAAATAAAATTCCTCCTATTCATTAAATTACCTTTATATATCCTTGTAGGTAAATTATATCTGTAGATAAATTGTTGTAGGTAAATTGTAATCAAAGATAAATTGTTATAGATAAATTCACCTAGAATCAGATTTGACATGTTCTTCCAACCATTCATGCACTGACTACTTTAATCATTACTATCCTATTTAACCCTACAAAATTACCCATGGGGCAAAGGTTTTTTTACAGACATGGAATGTTATAAAAGATTGTGATCCAGAAATGATATCTACGACCTTCTAGGATCATAAACTGGGTGCACAACCTGATCAACTAGCTACTGGAAATCCACTGGCAGTAGAAATTGTAAATCACAAAGATTTGCTTTCTGCACCACCCTTTAATTGAAGGTATTTTGTGTTGTAGGTTAAATCAAACTGAGTTAAACTTATTTGGAAGTTGAAATGCTAAGCGGTTCCTGCAAATTAATATCCTGTCTATTATTTTTCTCTGTTTTTATGAAAAATGGCCTATTTTGATAATTAAAGAAACAAAACTCCTGGTGGCAAAACACTTATTTTACTTTAATAATAGGTCTGACACTGATCTTCTTGGTTATTAACTACAGATTGCCATTTCCAATCTTCAGATATGACACAGAATTAACTGAAGTTGAACACAAAATAATCCTCAGCCAGAACTAGAAAATGGGATTGTCATTCTAAACACTATACTGAACATGAATGTCCAATGTTACAACACATTTTGGTATCCATCTTAGTGGCATAGCAGCTATTTTGAGTAAATTTGCTGAATTAAACACAGTTTTTGCTTTCATTTTCTGAGTCACTGTTGCTGTCATTGCACTCAAGGTTTGCATTGTACTGTATCCTACTGCATTTGCTTGCCAGTCTCTGGAACTGCACCCTATGTAGAATGGAACGGCCTTCTTTGCACAGAAACAGTTCTTCTGGCAGCCTTTAACACATCCACATGAGATTGTCTTGTTCATGGACACAGGCCAGTCTGGCTGTGTAGATGGAAATGGAACTGCATTTCCATCATCCAACATTCAGAGACCATCCAAATTATGTGTATGAAGGAATATCTGGCTTGGCGATGTGTGCATTTTTGTCAATGATGGTTGCCAGACTAGCCCTTTTCAGGTGCAGGAGAAATATGTTCTCCGTTGGGGGTAGTAGCTTTAAGAGGGTTGATCTTTGTTCAGGAACTTGTATGCTCTCAGTTTTCCCAGATCAGAATCCACAAAGTGATCAGCTGTGGTTGTGTACACATCTATGGTGAGGTCTTGTGCGTGGTTGAGGAGGTCATCTGCTATGTCATAGGTGGGGTTCTCTCCAAACTCTTCAAGTGCAGGTATGTCCAGACTTATGCTGCTCTTGAACCATGCCGCCTTGCCAGTGAAATATGGATAACTAGTGGTATCTCTACCACTCAGACTGTGGACGAAGAGCATGGCATGACACTGTGAAGGTCTCAGTGCCACAACCATTCATGGATAGGCAAGTATGCATTCTGGGCTGTTCTCATCCACAGCTCTGATAGATCTCTGAAGTGCATTGAACCATAGCATAGGCATATGGTAAGAAAAAAACTGAAATGAAAATTGGCTCCATCTAGTGGTCAGGAGGGGGTCTTCTTACCCTCTGTCATGTATGTCTTGGGATAATTTTAGCAATTCTAACTTTTGTTATGGGCTGGTATTAATTGAATTTGCACTGGCGACTTCCTGTGAGTTTGATTCTCATTTTATTCTAATTTTAAAGTTTAACAACTCGGAAGGTAATGAAGATAGAAACCTGGGGTTTCCACCAATCGATAGCCCATTATTTTAAGATTTATTACGTATATGGCAAGTGTGGTGGGTTCTAGTCATTGGAGAATTATGGTGGTTATGGTAGATTTCCAGTAGCTAGTTGACCAGGTTGTGCACCCCGATTGTGATCCTTGAATGTCCGAGATATCATTTCTGGGTCCAAACATTTTATAACATTCCATGTCTGATTTCCAAAGAAAAAGAGAGGTTCGTCCCTTGGGTATGACTCAGAAATGCCTATTTGAGATTTGTGCATCACTAACATTCTAACACATCTTCTTTACAATTAGTTTAGATTGAACTTAAATTCAAATTAGAGTAAAGATCCCATTGTATTAACTCTTAAATTGATATAAAAATTTAAAAAATAAAAATTCATATTTTAAATCAAGGGGAATAACTTCTGATCAAAGTTACTTCTTACACTTTTAGGTAAAATGTTTTTATTTTTTTCTATCCAATTCACAAAAGAGTTCTATTTTTTAAAATTTTATTCATTTAGAAGTTCCACTGTGCTTAGGAGTGGTTCATGAATTTAAGAATTAATTTTGACTACTATTTAGCTTCGTCTTAATCCTTAAAATGTCTTTATCACAACTCAACTCAGGCTGTGACTGTACGGCAGCGAGCAAACAGCTCGGATTGGAAATAAAGAATAAGCTTCCTGTGAGTTTGATTTTCATTTTATTCTAATTTTAAAGCTTAACAACTCAGAAGGTAATGAAGATAGAAACCTGTGGTTTCCACCAATCGATAGCCCATTATTTTAAGATTTATTACATATATGGCAAGTGAGGTGGGTTCTAGTCATTGGGGAATTATGGTGGTTTTTCAGAAACAAGTAATATTTGGTAATCTTTGCTTATACGGATGTAAAATATGATAGCTAAACACAGCATCAAACAATGGTATTTTACAAGCAAGGATTACCTCATTTTTAGTGTATAGGAACGGATAAAGATTTTTTGAATATGTTTTCACCAATTGATAGAACATCAAAAAGTAAGTAAAAAAACATTTTTGTGAGTATTTACTAACCTTGTTTACATTCATTGTGTAAGCGAGGGAGCATTATATCCCCACTTTTAGTGAGGATTTGTTACTAGTTTTTAACCATTGACTAATCAAAAATGACTTTTTTGATGTATTGTTCATCACTTTTACTGAATGAAAATATACACATTTATTAGCATTCCAAGGGAAATTATGAATCACGGACACCCCTAGATGCTGTATTGGGGGTAATCAATTAAAATGTTGGGCTGTGATCACTAAAAAAAGTAGCAGTGATTAACAAACATTCACTTCTATCATAAAAGCTGTATAAGTATCAAGATTCAATATATTAGAAATCGTCAACCAAAACTGTCAACATAGGTTTCTTCAGTTTTAAGTTGGTCTGGCTGGCTATGAATGTATCACACGTACAGACTGCACCAATGGAGCTAGAGGGTTGAAAATTTAAATATTTACTCCTTATGTCTAGAAAAAAACGGTTTTATTGTTTTTTTTAAAAAACTCTCCCTAAAATAGGTTTTTAGTGGTGGGTTTAATTTACAATGTAAGTTTATGCCAAATTGATCCTTTTAAAAATTCAGACTTTTTTTTTAGTGATCACTGCCCAACAAAAGGCAAGAGAAGTAATTTATTCATTGATCACCCCTTTTTCCAATTTTTAATTGATCACCCCAACATGCTGCCAAAAGACATTTACTATTGAGTGACTAACCAGACCTGTTTCCACACCTTTTTAGGCTGACTACATAATTCTAGTCCACTTGGATAGTGTAATGGTTAGCACGCCTGCCTCACATGCAGAAGGTCCTGGGTTCAATTCCTGGTATGAGTGAAGAGTGTGGAAAACTCTTCAGGACAAATTTCTCTGTGCACTCAGCAATTGAGTACACTCTAAGCTGTCTGATTAGGGTGGAGGTATCCCTTCGGTGGACTTGAATCCTGCCAAGGGGGTGGTCATAAAAACTTGTTGAAATAAAGTCCTGGTCTCGACCAAACTTGAAATTTGCAAGCATCACTAAGCTGACACATGCAACAGAAACTAGGTCTTCGTCACTGGGCCCCATACTCCATTGGGCGTTGTCTCTTAATAGACAGGACGCTTTACCCTTTTTACATAAATCTAGAAAGTATATAACTTTGAATTTCCCTGATTGATTGATTGATTGATTTAGTGGCATATCAACCCTTGATGGGTTCGTATTATAACGCGGGTGGTTGTTAATAGCTAGATCTAGTGCCAAAATAGCCAAATTGATTGTTGCTCGGTTATAACATGGTTGGCTTTCTTGGACCCCAACACCCACATTATTACGGGGGATGTCTGCCGTAAAATAAATGACCACAGAAATGTCTCCAAACAGGGAAGGTAAGTCATTTGGATAAAAATAGTAAAGGGAAATAACTCTATGTGAATAGAAGCCGAAGTCTTTAAATAGGATGCACCCCTGAAAAATCTACATTACTTTCGCGGCATATATTTCAGTTTAATTTCCTACAAAACTTTCCTATTTTTTTTTTTAATCACTGCTACCCACAACACTGGTTTATTGCTGGGTTTAGGTTATTCATGTGATCTGACATTTATATGTATCTATGTATCCGGACTTCGCCCAACCCTAACCGTTCATAGTAGAAATTTGAAATTTTGCTCAATGAGTAGGGAACATTTTTTTGTTTTTAGAATAATCCCCCCTAAATAGTAAATGTAAGTTTATGCTAAATTGGTCACTAGTTCCCGCATCTTTTTTGAAAATTCAGACCTTTTTAGTGATCAAGCCCAACAAAAGGTGAGAGAAGTAACTTAATCATTGATCACCCCTTTTTCCAACATTTTAATTGATCATCCCTAACACTGCATATATGGGTGGTGATGATTCATAATTTCTCTTTGAATGCTAATACTAGTTAATTTCAGTAAAAAGATTCCCCGAATATATTTGAATTTCAAAGGGATTATTTTTTTTTAGAAAGAGACTACTGAAGTTATTTTAGTGGAAGAGTTCATCGATTCAAATAGTGGGTAGGAGATATTTTTGTCAGCAAAATTATTACTTTAAATGGAAGAGTCCATTGTTATGGACAGAGAAAAAGTCAAACTATTAAGTAGATGCTTCAGCTAATTAGAATTCATAATAAAATAGAACTCGTTAAAGAACTTTGTTATTTGTATAGGATAATAATATAAGTATTAATATAAGTATTACATGGATAGGATCATAATACATCTAACTACAAAAGAAGAAATTCTGTGTGTGCACCGCGATTACTCAACAACTATCCATTCAATTCGCCAGACAAATTAGTCAGCACACAAGGCAGTGCATTGTCGAGTTCGAAGTTGTTTGGCTCAGCGGTTCTCGAGAAATCTAATAAAAATAAATAAACAATTAAATATTAAAGATATTTCTTTATAGTTTCTATAAATTATCTCCCTTGACTTCCGCTCTTTAAAATTATCAAAATTTAGATATAAAATATCTAAATTGGCAAAACTGAGGAGAAGTAACTGGCCATTGTACAAAGTTGACATTCATTTAGTCAGCACACAAGGCAATGCATTATCGTGTTCAAAGTTGTTTGGATCAGCAGTTCTCAAGAAATCTAATAAAATTAAGTAAAACATTAAAAATTATAGATCTTTCTTCATAGTTTCTATAAATTATCTCCCCTGACTTCCGCTCTTTAAAATTATCTAAATTTAGATATGAAATATCTAAATTGGCAAGACTGAGAAGAAGTAACCAAAATACTTTGAAGCCGTAGTTTCATACGACACTGACAATTATGGCAGGTTTCTCTACACACCATAAAGTCCGACCTCCTTCAAACATGCACCTTTGGAACAGACACTGCCCTAGTATTTTTTAATATTTAATTTGAAAAAGAAACTAAAAAGAGACTGACGTGGTATCGATATTGATGCTTTTTATACAAAACAGTAAGAGTTTTATAGGATTTTGTCAATTCAGCAAATTTTAATAATTCTAAAGCAAACTTGATATCCAAATCATATTCACTTTCTTATGTAAATTTTGACATAAAATCATTCAATCTTTGTGTTTCTACTTTGATCAAAATTCAAAATTCAGCACAGCTTGCGAGATGTAATAGATACCCTTTTAATGTGCTAAGATAGTATGAGTAGATACTGCAAGAACAGTTCATAAGTCTTCGGATATCAATAAAAAACAGTTATAAATTCTCTTTGATAGGTCGATTTGGGTTTTATATCATGTCTTAAAATCCTTTATAGATCGGTAGATAAAATAGTCAGCAATACTAGTTACATTACATTGCATTCAACTTTTAGTACTCTGCATTTTTTTTCAAAGGCGTCAAGATTTTGTTCACTTAGTAACTTTGAAAGTTGATAACTTGTGTGTCAGTTCATGTATGGCTGAAATTGACATGACAGCACAAATGTGAAATTCAAATGCACTATTGAAATACGGAAATATACTAGATACTGTAAATGATGAAAAGGATCTTG
>VCCN01002941.1:2082412-2117599 GCA_006491835.1 Architeuthis dux
CTACAGGGTTCTAAAGATTAAGAGGTTATAATAATTATTCTCTCTGATAAATTGATCTGACATCAAAATGACTAAACAAAGAGAATAGATGAATCAATTCCAGGTAATTAAGAAATAAATAAATACTTTTATAATCATGCAAAATATCATAGCATGCAATAATATATTTAACATATTTATTGATCATCCCCAACACAGCATATAAGTTACGAGAAGTAACCTTTAGTTGGGATGTGATCCCTAAAAAAAAAAGGTCTGATTTAAAAAAATAAATAGGCTTGAATGCTGCCGGACACAAACTAAGGGACCAATTTAGCATAAACTTACATTGTAAAATAACACATAATAAGGAGTAAATGTTTGAATTTTCAGTTCTCTAGCTCCATTGGTGCAGCTTGTACACGTGATAGCTAGCTAGCCAGACCCACTTGAAAACTGAAGAGACCTATGTTGTTGTTGTTGACATGTTAGTGTTGACGGTTTTTAATTTGAAAAAAAAAACTAAGTTAAAATTCTTAAAATCTTTTCAAGACATGTTAAAATGTCCAAATTGTATTGGTGAGCTGAAATGGAATAAAAATTCAAAGCCAACCAGATCCACTTAAAAACTGAAGAAACCCTTGTTGATAGGTTCTAATATCACCCCATTATGTCATTGAATACATTCTTTATTTGAATACATTACAGTTTGTAGGTTGGCTTAGACTGATAGTCTTTTCATTTGCACATCTAAATTGTTAAATAAAATTCTTGACTTATCATTTCAAAACATTTACTGCAGCTTTATGATTGATTTTACTGTTAGATTATGATAATGTTGGTAACAGATGTTATATTCATCTGAAGGAAATCACCTCCTAAAATGTAGATACTGCCTTTTACATCTGCTTAAGGTTTCTCCTTTGACTATGCAAACCTTTTTATACTGTTTGAAGAGTATGCACTTCGCCTGAATATTTATCTGCAGTTATGGTTTTATAAAGCAACTTTAGATTTTAAGTGGTTCATTTGCAAAACCGGAGTAAGTTAATAGCAAATCAATTTGAATAAATTTGTTGCAGAAAATCTCCTGCTTCATTCTGTCTCTTGTTCGTAACTACGGTTTAATCTCATGATGAAGAAGTCGGCCATCTTTTAGAGACAAGGTTATCACTTTGATGATAAATTTTATTGGCACTACTTAAGAAGATTGGTCCCAATTTAATTTCATCTGACGTCCTTTAACTATGCACTCAGTCACACAAAGTCAGCATAATTATTCGTTTTGCATTTTAATGACTTTGTTTAATGTGAAAAATAATGAAAATTATTTTCAATTTCAGTGTTCTAGATGTTATAAATATTAAAATTCTAAATCAATTATTTTTTAAAAAATGTTTCTATGCGCTATTCTATTCACACAAAGCCAGTACAATTATTCTTTTCTAAACTTATGTTACATTGTTTTTCGGTAAAAAAATGTGCAGCTCCCGCAAAGAATATTTAATTGAAGCAACTTACCTTTTTCTTCAATTGTTGATCACAAAGTAGTGTTGTATAAAATACTTCATTTCATGCGGCGAGAATTCCAATTTAAATTCATCTGACATCATATATCTATGCATTCAAAGTCACATGAAGTCAGAATGATCATTCTTTTTGCATTTTAATGACTTGGTTTAGAATGTTTTTGGGGATTTTTTTTATTATTATTACAAAAGACAAATTTTAGAAGAGAAGGAAAACAATTGAACAAAGAATTTAATTCATTTAAATAAAACACAATTTAATTTATATACAGACAAATTAATTTATTTAAAATCAAACAAAAACAAATCAATTTATTCAAATTCAAAGAAACAATTTAATTTTAAATTAAATTGTTGTGTACCATTGGGAAATGTGCACAAAATATTGTCAAACGCATCGCCATGTGTGTCTATATTGCTGACTTTGTGTGACATAGAGCGCATATCTGTGTGATGTCAGTTGAATTCAAATTAGTAACCACATAAAATTTAGTGGCCATAGCACTAGCCGTCCTTGAATTATGCGATGACAGGCATGAATTAACTCAAATTCATAAACCACTTGTAATTGACAATTTAAATAAAAATAAATAGCATAAAAATAGTGGAACTCTTCTCTGAATTGAATTAAAAAAGAATTTTAAAATTCACCAAATGGTCAAAGGGAGATAATTTTAATCAGTAGTTATTTCTCTTGAAATTGACATTCTATTTTCTTTGTATGAATTAGAGTTATAGAAAAATTTAAAGAAAAATAGGTAGCATAAAAAATAGTGGAACTCTGAATTTTATTAAAAAAACAATTCAACAAATGGTCAAAGGGAGATAATTTTAATCAGAAGTCTGAGATCATTCTGTTTTCTGCGTATGAATTTAAGAGTTATAGTAAGATTATGAATTTGGATCATTTTTAGATAAATGTACTGTCATCATAATTTACTTACCATAATCTCTAAAAACTACTTGTCCAAAAATTGAGAAAATGTTTGTCTAAATGAAAATAAATGCATATTTAACATGATATAAAAAGTTTTTTTGATTATTGGTTAATACATGAATGATTTGTGGCTTTTTACCGTACAGAATGTAAAGTGTTATCTAAATACTGTTAACCAAAACTGTCAGTGTAGGTTTATTCAGTTTTCAAGTGAGTCTAACTGGCTATCTATGTATGTATCTCGTGTACAGGCCGTACAAATGCAGCTAGAGGGCTGAAAATTTTAACATTTACTGCATTGTGTCTAGATAAAACTGTTTCTTTATTTTTTTAAAATTCCCCTGCAAATAGGTTTCTGTGGGGGGATTCAATTTACAATGTAAGTTTATGCTAAATTTGTCCCTTAGTTTGTGTCAGGCAACATTCACACTGTTTATTTTTTTGAAAATTCAGACTGTTTTAGTGATCGCTGCCATTTTTACTATTTTAACTGCAAACTATTTTAAAATATCTTAACTGTAAATTCGCTTTTTTCTTTTATTTTTAGTTAGATACACAGGATATTTGCAGAAAAAAAACTATCATTTTTGTTTTCTCAAAACCCACTTCAACTCTTAGATTCATGGATTGATCGAAACTGCTGTGAAACTCTTCAATGAATACATTTTTTTAAAAATGGAATTCTTTTGTGAAATATATAAAAGAATTTACCAAAAAGTGCAAATAATTTTAATCAGGAGTTACTCCCCATGAATTACTTTCCAAATTCCTTACAATGAATTTAAAAGTTAACTGGTACTGCTTAAAGACATTTTGTTTAACAAATTTAAACAACAATTAAAGAAAATCTGAGATTAACATTGTCATAATGAAAAATAACAGCCAACAGATTTCTTTAAAAAATACAGACAATTTTGATTTATTTATTAAAAATGCCACTATTGGCATCGCCTTATACAATTTACATTTTAAAGAATACTTATTCAACCTTAAAATGAAAATTTTATTAAAATAAAATAAAATACATATTAAATAACTGATTCACAGATGCATAGACTGGATTACATCTGATGTTCTCCTTTGATAAGTGTTAGATGAAAAAAGCTTTTCAGAAATTATTTTGTCTAGTGTCATTAATATATATATGATTTTTGGGAATTGACAATGTGGAGACTCAGAATAATTTGCAAGAAATTTATTTATTCTGAGTCTCCACATTGTCATTTCCCAAAAATCATTATGTCGGATAACCTTTATCCTTTCATATATATATATATGTAAATATATATATGAGTAATGGTGGTCGTTTCTGTCTATGTATCCACTAATCACAGGTATTTTAATAAAAATGTATGAAACTGAATACAAAATTACAAACTTATCAGTACAAAACATTTACCAGGCACATTTTATTTATTTATTTTTCCTAAATTCTTCTGTATATTTCATCTGATAACTCTAAAAATTGCCCTTTTTATTTTTTTACTGATTTTTTCTAAATATCTCATCTGATAACTCCCAAAATTGCCCTATTAATTTATTTTCTAGAAAACCTCTGAGGCTGTTTGCATTTATCTAAATTATTCTTAAAATTATTTATGCTAGTACTTTTTAAAAAATTCATCTTAGATACTTTTACTGATAAATTTTAAGTAGGTGATTAGAAAAAAAAATTTAATTATTTATCTTTTTGTGTTTTTGTAACTTAAATGAAATTTTCAATTCCATCTTGTTTCCATATTATTTCCATTTTTCCTTTTAACTAAAAATACAGATCTGAGTCAATTTTTCAAACGCTGCCATTATGGAAAGATTTGTGTGTGTATGTGTAATAGTCTTAGAACTTTTAATATTTTACAATTGATATTTCAAGTCTTAAGTTCATGGATTGCTTGTAATTGATAGTGGAACTCTTCTGTGAATTGATTAAAAAAGAAATTATAAAAATTCACCTAATGATCAAAAAGATATACTGTATATTCTTGAATATAAGTCGACTATAAGACGATTTCAAAATTGAGCATAAAATTTCATAAAATCGACTGACTTAAATATAAGCTGAGTCCATTATTTTGCTATTACGTCGTCATGAAAGATATCCTCTTCTTATGAATACACAGTTTATGGCACTTGGTCAGCTGTCACTGAAACTGAAACATTTCTTTCATCTTTAACATATCAATGGTTGTTTTCAGGTCGTAAAAGTAAAATTCTTATCAGTGATGACGAATCTATACAAGAAAACTGATTTAAAATGGATATTACTTAATACGCACAATATACTACACATAGGATTTCATACAAAATTAGGCTAATGAATTGAGTTAAATAAAACAATGGTTATTAACGCTCAGTAATATGCGCTGTATTCATATAGGCAAAAGTTTGGGCCATTTTTTTTACTAAAAAAAAACTTGTCTTATATTCAAAAATATACAGTAAGTTATTTCCCTTGATAATGACATTCAATATTTTTATATGAATTTAAGAGTTAAAATGTTATTGAAATTATTGATGAAAATTGAGTTCATATAAAAAAAGAAAATGGAGGTGCGGAGTGGCGTAGCAGTTACCGGTATGGAAAACGGAATCGGCAAACCGAGTTTAAGTTTTGGCCGAGGCTGTTTGCATTCACTTTGCACTAATGCCCTTGGGAAAGGCATGAATACACTTCTTCCCCCTAGCTATGGGTAAATAGCAAGGCAGTTGGAGCCCTTCAGCACTTTAAGGCAGTCCTTCTAAGAGACAGGTTACTCTAATAGAAAAAACCCACAGCTTGGCAGTGGCCATAGATGGTCCGCAGCCCGAGTAAAGGAGGGTTGGGCATGTCCTGTAAAATCTAGTTGCTATTGAAACCACAGCGGAGTGGGCGAGGCCCTATGCTTCACAAAGAGTCTATAGGAACAAGCATTAAAAAAAAGTGTTAGCTGCTCAAGAGCAAAGTACAACTTTTTATTTATGCATGTGTGTGCGTATTTTTATTATTTTTTTATCATTACAGGCCTCCTCGTTATAACACGGTTTGTTATATAACGTGGTTGGGTGGTAGAACCCAAAATATTGAGCTAGCTCCAAAATAGCTAAATTGACAAGCCTGGTTATCACGGCTTGGTTATAACGCAATTGGATTTGGACGCCAACTCCCACATTATTACGAGGGACGCCTGTATTGGACTTTTGTATGTTTGACATTTATTTCCTGCATCCTTAAAAGACTTAATACCCAAATCCTATTTTGCAATATGGCACCATGGTTATAGGACAATTGCGTCCTGGACAACTGTGTCCCGGTCTTTGGTGTCCGTGGACATTTGTGATCCAATATACAGTATATGCTGATGTATAAGTAAACTTTTTAAGCATCAAGTATTTTCCTTAATGGATTATGTTAGACTGTTTAGACCAGAGGTCGGCAACCTTTTTACCTCTGCGGACCGGATTATGTATTAATGATTGGATGGCAGGCCAAATAAATGGTATAAAAACGATTAAAATATGGGAATCATCCATTTAAATACATCTAGTTATTTTTAATTAAATTTGACTAGTTTTTACCTTCATCTTAATTTCAGTTGTTTTTATATACAACTTTCAATTCGGGCCATTGTTACTATGGCAAAGAATAACAGCGCGGTCGAAGAAACAACGGCCTGACTTGAAAGTTGTATATAAAAACAACTGAAATTAAGATGAAGGTAAAAACTAGTCAAACTAGTTACAATTACTTCATCCAATAATAATAAAGATTGACATCTAGTTATATTTTGCCTCAAATAAATGAATAACGCATGCTAAAAATCATTGTGCATAAACAAGAATGCTAATTGGTAATCAAAAATCTCAACTTAGTCGCAATTTATTTCAATCAAGTCATCTTTTGAATCTATCAAAAAGACACCATGAACCTTTAAAACATAAATCGTATGCATAGTATCCCAATATTTGCTCGTCAAAATCCCTTGGCGGGCAGGATCTGGCCCACATGCTGGAGCTTGCCTACCCCTGGTTTAGACCCCATGAACTTGACACTGACTTATACACCAGCATATATGGTATGTATATTTTATATTAGATGTATTTTTTTCTATTTTTATATCCTTGAGTCCAGAATATTTCCATACCAATATATGTATATTTCATATTAGATATAAATTTACATATTCCTGTAATGTTTTTATCAAAAAGATTTTTCTTAATTAAATTTGGATTCGTAAATTGAATTTTTAAATCCATAAGATGTATGCTACATGAATGAATGAATGGCTTGGCTTTGTGGACAAAGATTTTGAAAGGGTTTTCCACAATTATGTGATCCTTAGACCGCAAGGCTATGTACACAAAATAACCATCCAGCCTGCGTGATGGAGTTTTAAGGTGAAGTGCGACTTGTGTAGGGCTGAACCCACCCTTTAAACAAAGGGTTTGCATCCTATGGTCCACCAGGGTGGCACGAATACGAGATAGGCCCCTAGGTCAGGTTGGTAGATGCTTGAACTGGCTATAGGGTTCTACTGTTCCTTTGAAGGAAACTCTGGATAGTACGGCTGTCTGTGCAACTTGAAGCAAAGATCCGAGACACGCCAACAGCAGCAGATGTGCGCTGACTGTAGAGGTCTGCTACCCCCTCAGAGGAGTAACCTGATGATATAGCAGCCTGTGCAGATGATATCTAATAGAAAGACCAGCAAAGTGTAGAGTAAAAGACTCCTGTCTATCACAAGAACTTTGTTAGCTCAGTTGGTAGAGCAGAAGGCTGCTTCCAGAGTGGACGCGGGTTCGATCCCCAAATGGAGCTTGTTTCTTTTTTCACATTTACGATTAGGCCGCTCGTTTAGCAGTTCACACCGGTGCCAGGCAACTATATGTTCTCAACTGATAAATGTCTTTATAATTATCATATACTGTCGGATATAAAATTATCCATCATTTGATTTCATACTGTCGACATAGAGAACCACATTATTTGTGTCTAAATACGAACTTGAGAGTAGAGAGATCAGCAAAGTGTAGGATCTACAATGAGAACTTTGTTAGCTCAGTTGGTAGAGCAGAACCTGCATATAAGGTTACTTTCAGGGTGGACACAGGTTCGATTTTGCAGTCGTTCACACCGGCGCGGTGCAAATATAAGTTCTCGACTAATTAATGTCTTTATAATTATCACATATTGGTATGGAAATATTCAGGACACAAAAATAATTAAAAAATCCATCTAATACGAAATATACATATATTTGGACACAAATATCCAGGACGCAAATAGAAAAGGACACCAGGGACACCAATGATCTAGACTCATTTGACTGGTACTCATTGTCCAGGACGCAGTTGTACAGACACCATTGACCCAGATCTGTCCTTCAATATCATTGCACTAACCATTCTGCTAATGTGTTGATTGAAACCTAACATAGTTTTATTACAGGTCTCCCCCGTTATAACACGGTAGCGATATAACACAGATGGATGACGGACCCCAAAATATTAATCTAGCTCCAAAATATCTAAATTGGCAACCCTGGTTATCATGGCTCGGTTTTAACGCAGTTGGCTTTCTTGGACCCCAACACCCGCGTTATAACGGGGGACGCCTGTATTGGTCTCTTTCCTCTTGAAATGTTTCTTTCTTCCTTTTTGCAGATCTCGATCTCCTGTGGTCAGACGTCGACGCAGTCCTAGTCCACAAAGCGTCAGCAGGTAAGTTCGATTCCTTTATCACTACAAAGAAATATGGCTGATGACATTCCTTTTTTTCAATTTCATTTTTTCATTCCTTTTCTGATCAGTGGCGCCCTTATATTACTGTACAACAAGATCCTGGTTCTTGGGTAGTGAGGGTTAATTGGTTATGCATAAAATGTACCGGGATCTCCCGTAAGATCGCCCAGGGCTGTAAAACGGGAAAACAGCCAAATTTAGGTGTGGAAAAAAATGGACCAAATAATAGCCAAGGGCCATTATTCAAAGGCCATCACAACCGCTAAATTGAGCATAATAAAACAAGAAAAATTATGACACACATGTTTTTATTCACTTCACTATCAATCGGCAACTTGTTTTAATCGTATTTGGTACTTCTTTATACAGTGTTTTCTTTTTAAGTTGTTACAAGAACCCAACATGTGTATATATACACTAGTCTATATAATATATAGACTGTTATTTAGTGTGTGTATATATATATACTAAATACAGTCTATATACTATATAGACTGTTATTTAGTACCTGCAAACACAAAAAATAATTTAATTTTTGTAATAAATAAATAATATAACTTGTTTGTTTTGAAACGAAAAGTATCAAGAGAATTAATTTCATTGAAGCAACTTTTTGTTTATACAATGAATTGCCAGATATTTTGGACTTGATGTCTTAATTATTATATGTGTATTCAAGTTGTCCAGTTTTTTTATACTAAAGTGCACTAAAACATAGATGCTTTCAAATTTTCATCTACAAAAACTTGACCCGCAAATAAATGCCCACCTAAAATAACCACCCATGGGTGATCTATCAGGTGGGCGATCTTACAGTAGATCCCAGTGTAGAAAATGACTATTATTCCCTTCAAACTTTGTGTTATTTATATGTAGTTTTTTCTTTCTTTATGTGATTAAAAATGTACAAATTCACCCATTGTTGAATTGGGAATAAGTAGATTTCAAATTATTACTGTCCTGGTCGCAAAAGCAAAGTTTGAAGGGAATAATTGACATTTTCTATACTTTTTAGACATAATCAATTAGAAAATAACACTTATTACCCAGGAATAAAAAAAATAGTAAAAATATGTTGCACAATGTTATTGATATCAATATAATCTAACATATAATACACAGTGTGTGTTGGTTGCTTTGTTGGTCCGGCTGTCACGGGGAAGAGGGAGTATGACATTTTAATTTAAATTTCCCTACGTTCTACTTCCTTTCTTCCCCCCTCTCCAGCCAGTCACCACTGCACATCCCCCTCCAACAGCACGGCAACCCCCAACCCAGCCAATGTAAAGGGTGGAGAGGGGACAGGCAAGACTTCTTAAAAGAGAAGCACGGCAACACCCAACCCACCCAATATAAAAGGTGGAAAGGAGACAGGTAAGACTTCTTAAAAGAGATTATTTTGTTTGTTTACAAAGTAAAACTATTTATGATGAATCCTTTATAACTGATAAATCAGTTGTCATTTTTGATGACATGCATACTAATATCATTATATCAGAACAAGAACAAGAACAATCCTCACCAAAAATAGGGGAGTAAACCGATATGTAAAAATAAATATAAACCAATATGTAAAAAACTTTATTGACAAGTGGCACTTTCTTCCCTTCTTTAATAGGCCTTATATTTTTACTACAATTAATTGTACTTGTTTTCAAGTGCTTTTGTCCAGTGAGGTTCTCGAGAAAGGGCTTTTAAATTATTATTAAATGCATATATTATTATGTGAAATCCAATTTCCCTACCGTGATTTAAATTCATGACCTAGTGATCACTAGCCTGGTGTGTTACCACCTGTGCTAAACTGAAAAGTCTTACATACCTCCAAAATTTATAGTAGAATTACACAAGTAAGTAGGAGCAGAGTTGCACTCTGGAGCAGCCAGGCTTGGTTTTGTTTAGTAATTTTCAATAAACAAATAAAAAAGATTACGGTTTATTCTCAGTGTGCTTCCACCAAATCTTTACTACTTTGTATATTTTCTGAAGGGAGGCCCAGAAAATTTTGAGAATTATGAATCCAAGATGGGCTAAAATTGCTTATCAGCTACTGAAATTAAGTGTTGTCTAGAAGACTATTTGAAACATGTTTGACCCTGTTTTGAAGTCATTCCCAGTTCCCGCAGTGACCCCCTGTTGAAATTAACCTCAAACTGACTCTAACAAAAGATTAAACGAATTTCAATGCACACAAAGTTGGTCCCTGACAACAGTTTTGCTGCCCACCCCCTGCTGTTGACGATAATGAAATCCCTCCTATTTTCTAACAATGTTAGATAGCACTACATATTATGGTAAGTCGTTCCCCGTTCTCACGATGATCCCCTGTTGAAGTCATTCCCCGTTCCCACAGTGACCTCGTGTAGAAGTGTTATGATATACTGCCACTGGAGGACATTTCCAGGCCAACACCAGGGCAGAAGTGGAAGTGACCCCGGGGACCTCAGGAAAGATGCATATGTGTGGGCATTCAAAATCCCATAAAAGCAAGAGAGAAACAGAGCCCAGAGCCCAGGGCAGAGGAGGAGACACAGAACAGACAAGCAGACAGAGACAGCAGCAGCCGGGCCTGGGAGCCCAGGGCCAGTTTCCCTGTTGGGCGGGGAACAGTATTTCGGCAGCCATTGTCTCTCTCCCTCTCTGCCGCAACACAATGTATCTCATGAAATAAAAATATGTCCTCATATTTTTATAAAGAAGTTTTGAGTCTTCCTTTGATTATCCAAGTTCAAGATCTTTATCCCACTTCTGCCACTATATAACAGAAATCATTCCTCGTTCCCGCAGTGACCCCCTGTTGAAGTCATTCCCCGTTCCCACAGTAACACTGAATTCATTCCTCGCTCCTGCAGTGCTGAGATGGCATCCTCGTGAGAACACCTTTTAATATTGAAATTCACTGACAAACAGTGGAAGAAGTTGCAAGATTCCTTCACCTAGGAAACATTTTGAACACTCATGTAAATGTCGACAACAAAATCTCCAGCTGACTGAATGCTACTCACAGCACATATGGAAAACTCACCAGAAGGATCTTTCTTCAACATGGCCTGTCAAAGGACACAAAAATCATTTGCATCTGTTGATAGCACTACATATTCCGGTAATCTATGTTTATCACACCACCACAAAGATTTAAGGCCCTAGACATTGTGTAAATATGATTATGATGTGTGCTTGTATATACAAATTGTATACTTTTTTTTTTTCACACTAAAATAAATGTAAATATTTGAAATAATGGACACTTCCACCTTAACAAATTCAGTCATTTTTTGATAAACCTCAGATGAAACTAATAAGACTTAAACATTCCTTTACACTATCAACAGCTTTGAAATAGTGAAGTATTAAATCTTAAAAGTAAGTGGATGTGAAGAAACCACTCAAACTGATATTTGCTGATATAGACATCGTCTTAAAACTGTTCAGTAGTGCAACCATATTTTTAAAAAATTGGTACACATACAAAAGCGGGGTCTAAAGAATTGGACATAAACGAAAATAATCCCTTATTTAAAAATTGTTTTCGATTGCGCAAGACAAGGTTAGAAAACAACAAAAAAGCGAAAGATGAAAGTGTGTATCAAGTAAAAAAACTTCATATAGTTCATCGCAAATAAATTTCCTTTTATTTAAGACTATTTCAAAGATAAAACTAAGTAAATTTGTGGAGTAAAAATAATTTTAAAAGGAAAATCATAACCAACACAGTTGTTCAACAGTTTGTGTGTCACGTGACTGATCATCTTAAAATTTTAATACGTACAAAACAATTAAATAACAATAATTTGATATGCAATTTTATACAAAGTTATTTTATAATTTATTTTAATAGTTTATTTTAATACAATAAATAACCAGAATGTCAGTTCAACATAATGTCTGTGGCTAATAAATAATTTCAAAAAATTAAAAAAGAAAATTTCAACAAAATGTCTGTCCATGTTTCATATATCAGTAGCAACCAACACATATCAAGAAGAGACATCACATACAAGCTGCAGTTTTGGTTACATATACTTACCTTAGCTCCATTATAATAAGGAAAGGATTGTGAATGTAATTCTCAAAGAACAATGATTTCATTTCCATCACTTTCATTATTAACTGCCTGGTTCAATTCTTCAATGGCCAAATATTTGAGAATATCAGAGACTCTTTTCAAAACCTTCATCTGTCCTCTAAGATTAGCCAGTTTCAAGCACAGAAAACAAAGATAAAAAGAGATTCACATGAAACAGCCTAAGTGAAAAGTCGGTCACATCCGAGAATATCAATATTTAAAAAAATAATCTTTATTCTGATATCAGGCATACCATTTATTTTCTTATTAATTTAATCCCAGCCCAACTACACTGAAGCTGGCTTAATGACAATTAATTGCTGCCAAATAAAAACCTATTTCAAGTATTATTCAAGTATATATAAAAATGATACAATAGTTTTATTCATTTGGCAAAAGGTTGGTTCAGTAACAGCATGAGTTTCAATTTAAAGTAAATGAAATTGAATAATAGGTTAGTTGGTCAAATACTTTAAATTGTCAATTATTCTTTTCTTTATCTCTTTCAGATCTCCTTCCCCTTATGCGCAGTCAGCATCATACGGTCGACGGTAGACTTGACATAGAATTTATTGAAGGATCATGGGATTGCTATTGCCTACAGGTAATAATTACCATTGTTGTAGCCTCCTAACACTAGGAATCTATGGTTTTCCTGTGTAGACTTGACAGAATTTATTGAAGGATCATGGGATTGCTATTGCCTACTGATAATAATTACCATTGTTGTAGCCTCCTGTTGTGTTCTTGTTGTTCTTCTTGTGGTAGCTGTGTGAAATTAGAATGCGTTTTGATTCGTAATCTGTTTAAGCGTGTTAAGAAAAGAAGACAGAACCAGATAACAAGTGTGATAGGGTTGATTAGCCTGGTAATTAGTGAGCATTCCCCGTTCCTGCTTTTTGGGACCGGAAACGGAATGGGGGTTGCTGGGAGCTTGCCTCGGCATGTTTATTGATATAGATATATTTATATAAACATTACACCTCCTAAAACTAGGAATCTATGGTTTTCCTGTGTAGACTTGACATAGAATTTATTGAAGGATCATGGGATTGCTATTGCCTACAGGTAATAATTACCATTGTTGTAGCCTCTTAACACTAGGAATCTATGTTTTTCCTGTATAAAATCGATGAGAACGAACTCCAAAAGATTTGTAAATTTTAACACATTCTCTGACAAAGATAACTGGCATTATTCTCAGAATATAACTCAATTAGTGTTGATATCTAAGATAAGACTCTTGAAAGAATTGGTGCATATGCTATGCTCAAATCATCTAATCATTAATAGCTTGTGGGAGTTATACCTGATATTAACTCTTAAATTCAGTAAATAAATATGAACATCATTATCATATGAACATCATGGGAAATAACTCTTGATTGAAATTATCGCCCTTTCACCATTGAGGAATTTTTTCTATTTAAATTCAACAAAGCGTTCCAATATTTCTAATTCTATTCATTGAAGAGTTACACTGTCAATACAAGTGGTCCATGAATTTAAGAGATAGTGTTTCCATGGATTATATAAACTAGGTGTAAGCTGGAAAAGTATGAAGATCTGCAAGATCAATGTATAAGAAATGGCTGGACAACAAATGTATTTCCTATTGAAGACGGATGCCAAGGTTTTGTTGCCAACTGGACTAGACTCAGATTATCATCAACAGAAAAAAGGAAATATATCAAGAGGCTTCAAGATTGGGCAGAAGCTGCACCTACATAGTTCTCCGTCACTGTACAGGAGTGCCAGATCTAACAAAACCTGGTGGTATTGTGAGGTATTGCCGGGGCGTTCTGGGTTAGTGGTAATGATGCTTTGGTCATCATCTGATGAAGGCTTTGTTGGTGGCACTGTTGCTCTTTCCGCAGCAGTAGTTGTATAAATTTATTAAACTATTTCTAAATACTGTATTTCACCCAATATAATCCTGCTTCTTTGACCTAAAAAAATCCAGATGCGTATATAATTGGATAATTGATACAATACTGTGGTCCAACGATTAAGACAAAAAAGCTATTGCCCTTGAATTATAATTTTTTTCAAATTTCAACACCAGACATACACAAAAAAATCCCTTAAGAAATTTTTATTAAATTTATTTTAAGAATTTTTTTTTCAATTCACAAAACAAAAGTTGGTGTGATTTTTATTCATTGCCGTCACATGACAATGTTTAAAATTTTAACATGTAATCCAGTCAACGTTTTAAATTTCTCCACACAAAAAAATCTTTTCTTTGACTTATTTCATTATTATTGCCTATTTACCGTCATCTTAATAGTTTAATTGCTCTTTATCGCATTTTCATTTTTACTTGCATGGTCCAATATCACTGCTTTTGGGCAAAAAGTTGCAATAAAAAAATAACTAATAAATTTAAGATGAAGCAAAAAAGTAGTCATAAAAATTTTAAATAATATTTAATTCTCTATAGTTTTGAGAAGGGTCATTAATATTGAAATGGTTCTTTTCTATAGTTTTGAGAAGGGTCATTAATATTGAAATGGTTCTTTTCTATAGTTTTGAGAAGGGTCATTAATATTGAAATGGTTCTTCGGACGGTTGAACTCCTTCTTGTTATTTGTGTTAACTCATCACACTCGGATTTTACACCTGAAGAAGGCCGAAGAATGGATCGGCCGAAACGTTGTGTTTATAACACAAATAACAAGGTGTTCAAGCGTCTGAAGAACCATTTCAATAATATTTAATTGTTTTGTACTAAAATAATTTACTTAGTTTTGTCTTCAAAATAGTCTTAAATAAAAGGAAATGTATTTGCGATGAGCTATATAAAGTTTGTTTTTATTTGCGTGATCAAACATCAACGTTTTTGGGCAGGTCTCTTTTTGCAAGGGATTAATTTTGTGTATGTCCAGTCTCAAAATTTCTTTTTTTAAATTAAAGGGAAATAACTTTTCTGTCTTAATCGTTGGACTCCAGTATTGTTATACATAATTGTATACGTCAGGATATGCACTTCTCATTCAAAATTTAAGCTGGGATGGGGGGGAATTATCTCTGGTTATAGAAAATACATGGTGGAATATGGTATTTTGAATAATTCATTGTATTCAATCTTAACTGAATTATTTTCTCTTTTGCAGATTTTTAAAAAAATCACCCGATGGCAGAACCTGCAGGTTTTAAATGAACTTTGATCGAAAGATTGTTTTTGAGAAGAAAATAACAAAAGTTGTTTGTCGATAATTGTTTGAAGAGAGTGAAAAGAAGAGACGTGAAACGGAAGAAGAAGAAAAAAAACACTCCATTGTATTGTATGATCACCTTCAGCTGCAACTGTTCACCTCAATTTTCTTCATAGCAGAAGAGCCAAAAAGCAAATCATTCGTTGATCAAAAAATACTAAAAAAAAAAAAGAATTAATGACCACTTCTTATTCTGACCCAACTTATTTATTTTATGTCCTTTTAACAAATTTACTACCTCTATCCCATAATAGTTCTTACATTTAATGTATGATATATATGCAAATGTAGCAACTATTATGGGACGGAGGTAGTAAAACAGAAAACAATACAAAACACTAAAAACCTCTGTCCCATAATAGTTCTTACATTTAATGTATGATATATATGTGCAAATGTAACAATTATGAGACAGGTAGTAAAACAGAAAAGAAAACCTATGTCCCAATATAGTTACATTTAGTTGTGATATATATGTACAAATGTAACAACTATTATGGGACAGAGGTAGTACAACAGAAAACAAAAGAAAACACTAAAAACCTATGTCCCATAATAGTTACATTTAGTATGTGATATATATATATGCAAATGTAGCAACAATTATGGGACAGAGGTAGTAAACCAGAAAACAAAACAACCTCTGTCCCATAATAGTTCTCACATTTAATGTATGATAGATATGTGCAAATGTAGCAACTATTATGGGACAGAATTAGAAAAAACAGAAAAGAACACACTAAAAACCTGTGTCCCATAATAGTTACATTTAGTATGTGATATATATATGCAAATATAACAACTATTATGGGATAGAGGTAGTACAACACAAAAGAAAAGAAAACACCAAAAAAAACCAGTAAGACATCTACAGTTATGCTATCAGCCATTTTTGTACGATTCTATTTTTTGTGTCTATTTTATTTCTTGGTTGCTTTTATCATTTTGATGACTACTTCCATCCCATAATAGTTGTTACATTTAGTAGCAATGTTTTTAATATGCAAATGTGTCAACTATTATGGGATAGAGGTAGTATAATTTAGATGCCATTTCTTCACATCGCCTTTTACTGCAATAACACCTGGACAGCATTAATTGTCATTTGAAAGCTGCTTACCATTGTTATTATTGCTATTGTGTGTGCGTATATGTCGTTTTGAGGTTTTATTTTTTGTTTTCTACTCTCAAAAATATTACTACCTCCATCCCATAATAGTTGTTGCATTTGCATAGATAAATGCATATATAAATGTAACAACTATTATGGGACAGATATAGTATTAATGTTGTTAAATCTTTTAAATAAGACATGGTCATAAATGGAGCTTATTAGTTTTGACAAAAGAGAAAAAAAAATGTGTTTCCAAATTGTCAATGTTTCCTTTAGTATATATATTGCAATAAGATTGAGTTCAATGCTCACTGGGTGTCCCACTACTGTGGCCTTGTCAGACTAAGCTAAACATTGTAAATATCAAGTATATTCTACTTCACAAAGTTTAGCTTAGTTTGACACAAGGCCATAGTATTTGGTCACCCAGTGAGGATCAACCTCATTACAGTAGTAATGGTCAGCATCACAAGCTTGTTAACCATTACTACACTGATTGTGAAACTCGGGATTTCATGAAATTACTAGTTTCACAATCTTAATGTAACATATACAATGAAATTGCTTTTTTCATTATTTTTAATAAAATTAGACTCTTTCTAAAATGACGGTAGTTAGCAAAATTAATTACTAAGATTATGAGAGTATAACAACAAGTATGCTTGTTTCAGACCACAGCCATAGACGTGGAACTTTTACAACATATGACGGATGTCCGAGAAGTAAGGTACAAACATTTACTAATCCAATATGTTTATTACTTTTCTATAGTTTTGAGAAGGGTCATTAATATTCAAATGGTTCTTTGGACGATTGAACTCCTTCTTATAATTTTTGTTGTAACAATGTTTGTGTTTACAACACAAATAACAAGGAGTTCAATCGTCCGAAGAACCATTTGAATATTTATTACTATACAAATAAAACATTGTGCATATGTTACCAGCATTACTATGCTACTTTTCCACTTTTCCACGCCATCGAGATTGATGCACTTCTCCCATCAGTGCATGAGCGCATAAATACCCTCCTCGAAGAACGTGGCGACTGGAGCCACCCTTGCATTTCTGCAATTTCTTTTCAGAATTTGGAATGGTATAGGGAAGCTGATGGGCCTTTCTAGAGCACATGATCACAGGTGATGAGACTTGGGTGCATCATGTTTGCGTAAGGGTGTCATCTCTGCTGCACAACAACAACGCCAACCCATACATGGCCAACCTGACAAAACAGTGGCTCCAGCGATATGTCTTGTCTTACCTCATATTCCTGACTTGGCTCCTTCAGATTATCATCTGTTTGGGCCTCTCAAAAGACATTTAGCCGGGAAGCGGTTCCACTCAGATGACGCTTGTTGTTGCAGAGGTGCAAGGGTGGCTCCAGTCGCTTGACACCACCTTCTTTGAGGGTGGTATTTATGCGCTCGTGTACCAATGGGACAAGTGCATCAATCTCCATTTTCGGACATCCCTCGTACCTTATTGTCATACGCATACATGACATATGTTGCATGCCTACAGCCAAAAAAAAACCACTATGCACCCCCACAAAAATAGCTAACGGTCTGCCACTTTTGCACACAGGTGTATGTATTGCAAGCTTCTGTACAAATTTTAAACTCAAATTTTCAATATTAAAATACATTTTCTTTAGAACAGTACTTTTAAATCTTGATTTGTAAAATTATGCGTTGTTGAAATATCATTTGGTTGGAATAAATTTTAAAGGTTTAAAATATCTCTAGGAAAACTGACATAATTTTAGAGATTTTATTCTTTAAAGACAAAATGAATTGACAAGTGTGAAAATTGCTTCAAATATTGTTGAAAAAGTTTCCTATTTTGGAAATACAAAATCTTTCTTTTGTTATAGTTTATTTTACTCATACTTTTAGACAGCTCTTTGTACAGTACCGGACCATTTATCTGGCAAGCTTGGGACCAGAAGTGACAAAGGCTCAATATATACTTAAAATATGAAATAAACACTGAGAAGTAAAGAAGGAAACTAACATTATTTTATTTAACAAATACAAATTAATGCACTTCTAAAGCAGGGTCTGTTTGATCTTCATTAATTCACTTAAAATATACAATGAAAAGTAAAGAATGAAACTGTTTATAACATATACAAATTAATCCACTTCAAAACAGCATCTGTTTAATCAATATTAATATTATCTGAAGACAATTCAACTATGGCACAAAAAATTAAAACAGTGCGATTGTACTACTACAGAGGCAGAGCTGACGGGGGGGGGGGGGCTATTTGAAAATGCCCTCCTGATCCCCAATCGAGAGTGGCCCCAAAAAGCTTTATAAACAGTTCAGCTACAGCATTTCTACTGACATTATACAATAACAAGTAAATATTTGTACATACATGAATTGCATAATTAATAATTCAGATTTTGGGGTTGTTTTTCACCAATTAAGTCATAGTGCATGTCTATTTATTGAAAATTTTCTTTTTTCATCAATTCTCACTAAATGTTGGAGAGGGCCCCTCAAGGAGCCAAGCCCCCAGGCCCAAAAATTTCTAGCTACATCTCTGACTACGAAGCCTGCCAGATTCAAAACTAGCCAGTTTTCTGATAATTCTGGTTTTCTGGAAACCGGATAAATGGTCTGGTAATGTACAAGATTTTTGTTTTTTTTGTTATAGTTTAATTTACTCATACTTTGTAATGTATGACATTAAGAGTTTACAAAATTAATTTGATGAGAATTATAAATATAATAGCAATTCTATCTAGGTTTTTCTTTGTTAGTAAATTGCAATAAAGCAATAAGTATTTGATAAATTCAGATTCAAAACTGGTCAATTTTTAAAATGGCCAGTTTTCTGGAAGGCATATGAAATGGTCCAGTACTGTATTTATATGACCAGAAAGACATTGTTAATCAGATAAAATCCAATTCCATCTATCTGCATTTCTGAGAGTTGTTTCCTTCTGCTTTTAAGATTCTTTTCCCCTTGTTTTTAACAATGAACAATTTTAAAATACATATTCTGCGCTGGATTAGGTTTAATAGGGACCTGGGGTACACATCTACTTGGGTCCCCTATACTGGAAGACCACACTGGAAAAATGATCAAACTTATGTTTTTATCATTTTGAGTAATTTGGATTTTAAACTTCAAAATCTGATAGTTCTTTTAGTGGATGGGTAAACTTAAAAGCTAGATAACTGTTGATTGTGATCGTTTTTACAGTTGTATTGTAAATAACTATACAGTTTTACTGTAGTCAAACCTAGTAGGGGTATTAACTAAAAGAAATGCAAAATATGGAGTTGGATTGTTTTTCCGGTGTTGTCTTCATATATATATTACCAAAGGTGCTTAAGCTTTATCACTTTGATCAAAGCTAACATAAAAATTGTAATGACATCATAACTCGAAAAGGTGGTATGTAATTAACACTGCTGGGGAGCCATGGCTAAAAAAACAGTATTGCTTTTAAATTACCCTGAAACTGTCGGCCTGGTAAGCAACTGAAGATTTTCGAGTTAAATACTTTTGTAATTTCAGTGTATAAATTATTAACCCTCTGAGTACACTAGTAGCAGTAGAGAATTATTCCTTCCTCTTTGTTAAACTTGAATGGAGGGAGGGTGGGAACTTACTACTTCAACAACACACGTGGTTGGACAGCTGCTCTGGGAGGTACAGAATTTTTGATTTTGGTTTTTTTTTCAGTTAAATTGTTAGTATTAGAAGTTGTAAAAACTTTATAGACATATATATATATATAAACAACATTTTTTTTAAAAGAACTAAATTGATTGTAACATATATATATGAAATCAAATGATGGATAATTTTATATCCAACACAATATGAGAATTATGACGACATTTATTAGTGAGAGCCTATATTTGCCCAGTGCCGGTATGAGCTACTGCTAAACGAGCGGCCTAAATCGTAAATGTGAATAAAGGTGGACGCGGGTTCAATCCTCGCACAGAGTTCGTTTCTTTATTCACAATTTAATCCGCTCGTTTAGCAGTTGCTCACACCACTTTACCATAAAACTCGTTTTTTGATTTTTTTAGACCATGGCTTACTCTGGGTCCCACTAAATCCACCCTGGGGTCCCTTAGAGTCTGGAGGCCTGTGCCTCATACAATATGGCACTGTATATATTATTATAATAAAGCAACTGATTTAGAAACGCTTCTGCTAGAATAAAACAGAATTTTATCCCCATTGCCAAACTTAGCCATTTATTTACACAACTTCCACAAATGCAAAAATGAATTCTGTTAATTTAAGTTGCTGCTACCCACAACACTGGTTCATTGCTGGGTTTAGGTTATTCATGTGTTCTATGTTAAGATGGCCTTGCATGGTCAAACTCAGAAATAAACCGTCACACTGTGTAATGTATTTTCTTGTGATGTTGGATAGTGGGGTGAATGTTCTGTCCTTGGACAGAAATGACGGAATCGAAAGTTGTTTGTAAAAATATGTTCACATATTTTTATTTCTTAAGATACATTTTGTCGGCCGGAGAATGAAGAGTGGGAGAGAGATAAGGGTGCCAAGAGACCATTCCCAACAGGGGAACTTGGTCTTATGCCTTCCCAGCCCTAGGCGGTCTGCCTGTCTGGCTGCTTGGGTCTCTATCCTCTGAGTTTTCTCCGTCTCTCTGAGCTTCCTTGTCTCAGCTCTGAGCTTTATGGGGTTTCAAACGCCCATGTTTGTATGTTCAACATCCTGTTTTCAGGTTGCATATTTCCTAAGGTGACTGGGGTCACTTCCACTTCCGCACAGGTGTTTGGCCCGGAAATGACCTTTCATGACAGTATATCATAACAGTGAGATTTCCATATCAAATCTTGGTAATACAACAGTTTAGACTTGTGTCTGAACAACACATTTCTAGGGGTCGAAATGATTTCTTTTGTGCTCTACTAGTTGTAAAACGATAGAATCTCAGGTGGCTTTGCAAACAAATAAGTAATTATTAATCACTGCTACCCACAACACTGGTTTATTGCTGGGTTTAGGTTATTCATGTGTTCTGTCTTAAGATGGCCTTGCATGGTCAAACTCAGAAATAAACCGTCACACTGTGTAAATGCCAAATGGAAATGCAGCCTCATAATATATTAATCACCACTACCCACAACAGACCGGTTTAAACACTGTTGCTGGTTTTAGGTTATTCATGTGTTCTGACATTTATATATATCCATCAATGTATCCAGACTTTGCCCAGCCCTAACGGTTCATAGTAGAAACTTGAAATTGTGCACACACACACACACACACTCCCCTCAATGAGTAGGGAAAATGGTGTTTTTGTTTTTTTTGAAAATTACCCCACCCTCAATAGGTTTTTAGCAGGGGGTTCAATATGCAATGTAAGTTTATGTTAAATTGGTGTTTTTAGTGATCACAACCCAACAAAAGGTGAGAGAAGTAACTTATTCATTGATTACCCCCTTTTTCCAACTTTTTTAATTGATCACCCCCAACACAGCATATATGGGTGGCAGTGATTCATAATTTCCCTTGGAATGCTAGTTTCTTTTGTGTTCTACTAGTCATAAAACGATAGAATCTCAGGTGGTTTTACAAACAAATAAGAAGTTTAATTTATTTGAATTATTTAATTTATTATTACCCTAAAGCTAAGATAAAAAATCAGATATATTCAAAATAATAATGTATTAAATTTAAAATAATAACAATTTAAAGATATAAATAAAATAAAATAAAACTCCTAAGAAAAAACAATGGCAGCCTCCAGCATTTGATAGATCTAGATTTAGATATAGAATATCTAAATTGGCTATAGATCTAGATTTAGATATAAAATATCTAAATTAGCAACATTAAGTAGCTGAGAGAGGGGGCTATTTGAACCCTGCCCCAAAAATATAAATCCTGGAGAGAAAAAAAACATCTCTCATGTATACATACATGAATTGCATAAATAATAAATTCTTTGGGGTTATTTTTCATCAATTAAGTGATAGTCCATGCCTATTTATTACAAATTTTTCTTTTTCATCAAATCTCATTAATGTTGGCGGGGACCC
Source organism: Architeuthis dux (assembly GCA_006491835.1). Taxonomy (NCBI): domain Eukaryota; kingdom Metazoa; phylum Mollusca; class Cephalopoda; order Oegopsida; family Architeuthidae; genus Architeuthis; species Architeuthis dux. The sequence continues at coordinate 2,105,027 of VCCN01002941.1, forward strand.
TCAAGGAGCCAATCCCCTCTGGCAGTACCCAAATCTTTTGTTCATAAAAGAACTAGAAGCACTTATTTTTCAGCTTTATAATATAAGAAAAATCTAGGAAAACACATAAAATCTGTGATACTTTAATCAAGATTACCAAATACTTGGAAATTATTTCCTTTTATTATAGTTGAAGATTCATGAGATTGCTGTATATATTCGTATAAATCAATCTTTATTATTATTGGATGAAGTCTTGTAACGCACCACTTTTTATTAAATTTGACTAATTTTTACCTTGTAACAACTAAATTAGGATGAAGGTAAAATTGTGTATGATACACACTCATGTATAATACGCACCCCTAACTATGGGCTGTGAAATCCTGAAAAGAAAAAAAAACACCTCCTGTATAATACGCACTGACCCAGAATTTGTAGCAACTAAATTTAACCATTGTTCAACTTTTTACCGATTCATATCGAGTAAAAACAATTTTTTATATAATTTACATTATGTTTTTAAACACTAAATTTACACAGTATTTAGAGATTTATACTCTTTGTTAGCTCGGACAAGAATATAACTTATTTTCAGTCATGCCGTCCCAAATATTGTCATACACTTGGCCAGGGAAAAAAATGGGTAACATTTAATTCTTGTGTATAATACGCACCCCTAAGTTTTAGCTTTAAAAATCCAGTGGGGAAAGTGCGTATTATATATATGAATATGATAATTATGAAGTCATTTATTAATTGGGAACCCCGTCTTTATAATTATATTCTGTCGGATATAAAATAATCCATTACTTGATTTCATATACGAATATATATGGTAAATACTCATTTATTAGAACTAACTTTTTTATTTTTCCTGATTTCATCACACTGTTTGAATTTCTGATTTTCAGTTATAATTAGGTTTTTTTCTTTACCCAAATCCAAATGTACAGACACATACAATATACAGTAGACTTCCATTAATAAAGCACCCTGGGGGGTGCTGTTAGAACTGGTGGATTAATAATGAGAAACCAAAAAGTACAGACAAAAATTACTTTTTATTACCCTTTCACAGTCATTAATAAGATAAGTCTTTTCTTTAGAATTTCTTTTCAGATCTCTGTGTTACTTTAGGTGGCATTATTTTAAGGGTTTACTAATTTTAGTTTTTATAATAATTCACTGAAATCTTCAAAGGACTGTTGTTTGTAAACTATACCTTCACCCAAGCAAATTAAAAATTAAGGCAAGCAAAGTAAAAGAATACGACAAGTTAACTCTTAAATTCATGGACCACTTGTAACCGCTTGTATTGACAGTGGAAAAATGTAATAGAACTCTTCTGTGAATTGAATAGGGAAAAAATTGGAGAAAAAAAACTCCTAATGGTCAAAGGGGGATAATTTCAATTAGGAGTTATTTCCCTTCAAATATTTTATGAATTTAATAGTTGAAAAATACTGCAAGCGAATTAATTAATTTTTAATTTGCTCAGGAAAAGGTATAATCACTGACAATAGTCTTGCAAGAATATAAATGTGTGTGTGTCATTGGATAGTGCTGTTAGAATGGGAGTTTATTGTATATAAGTGTGTATGTGTGTAGAAACATATCTAAAATGTTCATTAATAATCAAGAATATAAATGTTTATCTTAGGCAATGTTTAACATTATAAAAGTACTTTAAAGTTTTTGGAAATAAACCAATTGAAAACAAACAGAATGATACGAGTAGCATGTGTTTTCATTTTGTTAACCTACAAATATTCTGCTAAGCTTTTTTTCTCACTGTAATTGGTATTGTGAAAAACAGCATTTCTATCTGTCAGCAGTTGTTTTCATTGTGCTATATTTTTAATCTCTGCTTAACCCAGTGATTCTGAACATGGGGTGCATGCCCCACTATGGGGCAATTTAGAATTTTGGTGTGAAGAACAAAAAACTGTTCTGTGGCTCAAAACTGAATTGTGTTAAGGCTTAACTGATTATTTTTGCAATACTATTAATTCCTACTTACACAATACTATCAACTCCTAATTATACAATACTATCAATTCCTACTTACACAATACTATTAATTCCTAATTATAAAATACTACTGATTACTAATTTTCAAATAGTTCTTCGGATGATTGAACTCCTTCTTGTTGTTAACACAACGTTTCGGACGATCCATTCTTTGGCCTTGTAATATTCAAATGTGATGGTGGTAAATAGAAGTTTTTACTCTAATCGAAGCAACGCTTAAAACGTAGGATTAATTTGTCTTAAATTTTTAGTTTTTTTTTATCACAACTCTGGCCAGGTTTAACCTACCTGCGGCTGTACAAACTCAGCCACAAGTGCTTCAGTGGCTCGCAGAAGTTCAAATCCAACCTTTAAACCTACTCTCTACCCCCGATATCTCTGGGTGTTAATTTTGGTTTCTGCACTCTTTACTCAAATTGACGGCCTCAGTTGAATTGTGATGAAAAATAACTAAAAAATTAAGATGAAGGTAAATAGTGGTCAGAAATTAATAATAATGAATATGAGGAATGTTTGTAAATGTGAATTCATTGTTAGATTTGGAAGAAATAATTTTCTTTTAAAAATACCTTGTGCCAAATATTCTCACAGTAGATTAAGACAATGTCTTCCATTCTTTAAAGCTTGTCAAAGAGAAGAGAGAACAGATTTTTAGATGCGCTAGCATCGATTGCCATACTGAAAATGTTATGTCCCTTGTTTGCCAATTTAAATGTTGCCCGTTATATCCCTTGCTCAGTGTTGCCACTTTAAATGTTTTTCATCTAGATCTAGATGTTTTTGGTTGCGTCTAGATGATTCTAGATGATTTTTAATGAAATAAGTAATATTTTTATTTAATTTATAGTAATAAAATAAGTAATATTTTTAATAAAATAAGTATTTTAATAAAATAAATGTTGAAGATTAAAATGTAATATATTTCCTAGATTTTAGATATATATCTGGAAAATCTAGATGTTTCTGTGTTTTAATTTTAGATGTAAACTTGAGAATAAAGTTAGCAACACTGCCCTTGCTAGATCTTCACACAAGAAAAGAATTAGCGAATCTATGGTCTGAATTCCAGGCTTGTTTTAATGGCTGATTCTTTCTTTTTTTATAGCGAAGGGAAGTAATTCTTTCTATTTCTTTCATCAACTGCAGAAGAGAAGGTTTAGTTAGTTCCCTTTGATCAATTTATAGGAAAGGGAAGTAATTCTTTTGATTACTTGCAAAATAGAAAGTCCTAGTTAGTTCCCTTTGATCAGTTTATTAGCAAAGGGAAGTAATTATTGTTATATTTGCCGAATAGAAAGTCCTAGTTAGTTCCCTTTGACCAATTGCAGCTCAGCGCTTGTAAAGCTTTCTGTACTTCACAAAAATAATTGGGAGTAGAGCAATTAAATTGTTTGATTTAAAATGCTGCTATGTTTGGTACTGATACAATACTGGGGTCCGACGATTAAGACAAAGTTATTGCTCTTAAATTCTTCTTTTTTTTTCAAAATTTTCAACACCGGACATACACAAAAAAAATCACTTAATTTTTATTTTTTTTACTCTTAATCTTTAATTTCATTTTTTTTATTTTGAAATTTATTTAAAACATTTTTTATAAATTTACAAAAAAAAAAGTTGGTGTGATTTTTATTCATTGCCGTCACGTGACAATGTTTTAAATTTTAAAATTTAATCCACTCAACATTTTAAATTCCTCCACACAAAAAAAATCACAAGTTCTTTGACTTATCATTTCATTATTATTGATTTTGTACCTATTTACATTCATCTTAATAGTTTAATTGCTTTTTACATTCATCTTAATAGTTTAATTGCTTTTTATCACATTTTAATAATTTACTTAGTTTTTGTCTTCAAAATAGTCTTAAATAAAAGGAAATTTATTTGCAATTAGCTATATGAAGTTTATTTTTACTTGCACGATTGAACATTGGGGTAAGTCTCTTTTATACAATGGATTAATTTTGTGTATGTCCTGTCTTGAAAATTTCTTTTTTTTTAAATTCAAGGGGAATAACGTTTGTCAAGATTACACACACACACTTTCAAACCCATTAACAGTTCTACCATAAAATATACAAACATTCACATAAAATAGATACATTACATGTATTCATGCAAATATGGATGAATCACTAAAAGGTATAAACGTGTGTCTATTTTCCAAATTAAAATATTTGCATTGGATATTATCAGAGAGAGAGAGAGAGAGGGTTAAATCTATTTTTGTTGTGTTTTGTTGTAATTTCTTGTTTTTTAAGCCAATCCATTCTTCAGCCATTAAATTGTGCAAAATTGAAATTTAAAAAAAAGTAGCTGTGGACAAGACTTGAACTTGTATCCCATACCTCACCTTTCACAATGCTTCTGATTAGGTAGAGGTTTCATCTTTTTTCTTCTACCACCATCTTTTTTTATTCTTCTGACTATGCTGTAGAACCTAATTTTAGTAATCGTCTTTCATCCCCAAATCTAAAAAAAATAGAAGTATTACTACTACTACTACCACTGAGTATTATAGGGTATATATGTATTGTAACATTATACGCCTGGCAGCACTATTGTTTTGTTTACAGTACAAGGCATGAGACTCACATGTTTTAATTACGTCTGCTTCATCTCATTCTCTGATTGGGATATTTGAACTCTGTTATAACCTTATAGAACCACAGACATATATGAGGATGGATGTTGTCTGGAGGATGTTAAGTGACACATGACTGTATTTTAATTGCGAGACACAAAGAAAATTTACACTAAGGAGTTTTTACTTGAATAGCCAGGCAACATTGTACCACTTAAAGTTGGAGGACATTTCTAATGTTCTCTTTTATTATTCAAAGATGTTATTAGAAACCGTCATGCAAAACTGTCAATATCAACATTGGTTTCTTTAGTTTTTAAGTCAGTCTGGCTGGTTATGTATATATCGTGCATACAGGCTGAACTAGTGTATTGAATATTTAAACATTTACTCCTTATCTAGAAAATAATTTTTCTTTTGTTAAAAAAAAAAAAGAAGGTTTTTAGTGGGGTGTGCAATTTACAATGTAAGTGTATGCTAAATTGGTCCTTTAGTTTCTATCCGGCAGTGTTCATGACTGTTTTTTTTTTAAATTCAGATTTCTTTAGTGATCAGTATTCAACAAAAGGCAAGTAACATTGATTGTTTTTTATTGATCACCCCCAACACGCCATGATGCCAAAAGACGTTGGTCACATGACGGTTTCTATTGAGCGACTAACCAGACCTTTTTAAAAAAATGTTTTATTGCAGTTAAGAATCATTTTTAATATCACATTATTGTTATCTATCCAAGCTTTTTGTGCCAAATGATAAAATTAGGAAATGAAATATATTTTTTCTCTTTCACTTTATAGCAGTAGTTCTCAAACTCTGTGACGGAAGCAGGACAGACATAATACCCGTAATTGAGCACACTAAGAAATACCTTTGACTTATGCAGCTAAACCAACTATTTAATTCATTTAAATATGAATACATGTTTTACTGTTTGATCACCATCCTGCTTCCACATAGCAGTAAACTCTGAAGTAGTAAAGAAGGAGAGTGCTGTAATATACTGTAAAAATGGAATGAATTAGACGAAACATTTCAGTAGTCAATAAACAAAACTTTTTACTTGGTACTGATACAATACTGAGGTCTAATGATTAAAGCATAAGAACCCAGACCCATTTCTACTTGAAGGAACATTATGTGGGATTCTGGGTAGGCAATTGACACAGTCATGTGACTGCACCAGGATTTTCATTAGATGTCACTTAGTACACTTCATGAGTTAAAATCAAGGATAAAATATAATATTATATAAGAGACTGTGCAGATCAATTAAATTGTATATGACACCAGTGTCACAGTGGGTTTGTTATGGGTTAAGACAAAAAAGTTATTGCCCTTAAATTTTTTTTTTTTCAAATTTCTCAACACCGAACATACATGAAAAAATCCCTTAAGAATTTTTATTTTTTAATCTTACTCTACATTACCCCATTTTTCCTTGTCGCTAAAAATGTTGAGATCTCACAAACTCTAGTGATAAAAATCACTGGATTGGTAACTCTGTGGTGGTAGCAGGACAGACATAATACCCGTACTTGAGATGTTCAAGGCTCGAAATACATGTTTGCATATTTGTAAATATTTACGCAGCAAACTTGGGAGATAGTTGCGGTATACCATTGTGCTGTGGCACACTGTTTGAGAACCACTGCTTTATAGATTTCAGAAGATTCTGTATTATCAAAATAATCGGATATTTGAATATGTTGAAACACAATTACTTGAAAGTATTCAGATAAATCTTTCTTCTTTATATGGAACTCTGAAAATGGTTGATGTTTTTTCTTGTTTTTGTTTGCTTGGTTTATTGTTGATGGGACATGTTTGAATTTTATTATTGCAGGTTGAACCTGTTTAATCCGGTATTCTGTGGTCCGGCACATTTTGAATCTACTGCCATTAGTTTGTGAATCTGCCACCAGGGCAGAGTTGTTAGCATGTGCTAAGGCACCAAACTTTGTTTACACTGCAGCCAAGTGTTTTGGTGACACAGTCCTGTTAATTTCATATATTCAGTTGTATGTTAGCCCTTCAGGATGTCGACCAAAAGGTGCAGAAGATGGTGCTTGTGCTAAAAAGCGTAAGTGGAGTTACTGAAAAGAATTAGATGAAGGAACTTCTGTAAAGAGTTTGTGTGAGTCCTATGGGGTTTGGATCATCTACTGTGTATGATTTAACTCGTAACATCCTGTTGAACATTTTCTAAGCCCAGTCCTGTAATGATCGAGCAGAAAATGGCTAAAAATGGTTTGTTTATTCAAACGTTTATAATGTCTTTACTTGTGGGCAGATTGTTGTGTAAATTGGTAGTATTGCAGGAAAGACTTAATAATTCTAGCTAAACACTAAAGAGCTCTAAATTTTTTAACATTGTTTTTAAACAAAGGAATCATCTTGTGCATTTTTAGGCAGATTTGGATTTTCAGCCATGTTTTTTTTTTTTGCGGTTTGATATGTGAAAAAACGGGTCTTAAAGGACAATTTGTGTAGTCCTGCATTTTCTGTAGTCTGGTAATGGCCAGGTCCCAAGCTTGCCAGATTAAGGAGGTTCAACCTGTATTGTTATCTTATTCTGTTGTTCCACTATTGTTATCTTATTCCGGATGCTATAAGATGTTCTAGTACATCTCCGTTAAAATTTTAACCCCGAAAAATTAAAACTTCACAACAATTGATATTATTCACTTGATTCCGCATCTACCTGAAGAAGGTTAGAGAACAGACCAGCCAAAACAATCATTAAGTAATATTTCAGTAAATATAGACTTATTGAAATCTTACTATAATTCATCAAATGTCTTTTTTGTCCGTTTGTCTGTCATTACATAACTCAAGGATTGCTAGTGCTATAGTCACCAAATTTTCTGTGGTTACTAATGAGACCCCAGAGCATGTTTTTAGCATATTAATTTTGAAAATTCTTGGACCCTTACTTTGTGTGTCAGTTTAGCTAAACTGAATCTTTATCTTTAACTGTATACAGTAGACATCTAGCTGAAAATTTCATCTGTGGGGCAGGTTTTAAACTTGTTTTCCTAATTCACAAAAAATCAACACGTAATCACTCCAAATAAGGATGATTTATAACATCACAAATATTGAATTTTACTTTGTATTACCAAAATAAAGTTTATACAATATAAAAATCCTGCTTCCACATAGCAGTAAACTTTGAACTAGTAAAGAAGGAGAGTGCTGTAATATACTGTAAAAATGGAATGAATTAGACGAAAACATTTCAGTAGTCAATAAACAAAACTTTTTACTTGGTACAAATACAATACTGGGGTCCAACGATTAAGACATAAAAGTTATTGCTCTTGAATTTTTTTTTTTTTCATACAATATACAAATTTATGAAATCACTCATATACCAACATTTGGAATTGGGACCATTCCAATGGTTCAGAAGAAATGAAGTGGTTATTAGCTAAATATTCAAGTAAGGCTAAATAAGTAAAGATGCCTGTTTCATGTGATTATCAGGGCCTTAGGGTCCCTGGCCCCTCGGGGCATTTTGACTGTTTTTTTATCTGTTTAATTTATTCATTTTTCCATTTGTATTGGACTGTTTCAGATGCATAAGCACCCCCTAGCACTTGGCACCCTGGGGAAACTCCCTGTGTTGCCAGTACCTAGTGCTGGTCCTGGTGATTATTAGCATTGCCAGTCTGATATATCAAATTCGATAATGTAGCCAAAAACACTACACAATATATTGGCTTAAAAACGCCAGCCAGACCAGCTTGAAAACTGAAGAAACCTTTGGTGACAGTTTCAGTTTTTTGCTATATGGTCAAAAAGGCCATAGCGCTAAAAGGGTTAATGGAATTTTTTTAATAAACTAATCTGTTTAAACTAATCGATTTGAAAGTAGTTTTTCATAATTGGATATGTATAATTCTTTTTTGAAGCTCTCCTAAAATTATTTTCCTTGATAAATATGTTTCTCAACCAATCTTTATTATTATTATTCTTGGAGGAAGTAATTGTAACACATTATTTAATTAAATTTGACTAATTTTTATCTTCATCTTAATTTCAGGGTCTGAATTGAAAGTTGTTTATAAAAACAACTAAAATTTAGATAAAGGTAAAAACTAGCCAAATTTAATTAAATAATGTTTCTCAACTAGTTTCAATAATGGGGAATATTTGGATGTGAAAAAAAACCCTTATGAATCCAATCATTCACTTCAACTTATTGCTCACAAATTTTGTTTTATCTCATAGGAAGACATTATTTTATAACTTATAAGATTGTGTACAGAGAAACCTTGATTATCTGAACGAGATGGGTGGGGGAGTATTTTATTCGGATAAAAAGGGAAGCCATACTGAACACAATCATGGGAGCTTGAAATCTTGTTCGGATAATCCAAAATTTGGATAACTGATGTTCGGATAATCTGAAGTTTGGATAATCTGAAATTTGGATAATTAATGTTTGGATAATCTGAAATTAGTATAATTGATGTTCGGATATCAAGGTTTCTCTATTATTTTCCATTTATCGATATGAAATTTTCAAGTTAAATTGGCTTTTGTTCTTTGTTTAATTTCTGTATTTAAAAAAAAAAAACGTTGAACACCTAACACCTGAAGAAGGTCATAGAATGGATCGACTGAAACGTCATGTGAACAACAAAAATAATAAGAATGAGTACAATTGTCAGAAAAACCTTTTGAAATACTTTATTGTTTTGAAGACATTTTCAGATTTCAAAAGAAAAAGAAAAAAGTCTCTTATTATTTTTATGTTTCATATCTTGACTTTTGATTGGAATAAATGATAAGCATTCCTGGAAAGTATTATATGTACAGGAACTCTCCGATTAACGTTGCGGTTAGGCAGTGGTGGCGTGTGGGACCCACAGACCCCCACAACTGCAGGCGGAGCTCTGAGGGCACAATATATATGAGGAACCTTGAAAAATCTCATTTTTAGATTTTTCCAAAAATATGTAAAAACATCTAACAATTATTATCTTTTAAAAATTTGCACGTGGGGGGGGGTGCAGTTGAACCTAGTCGCCATTGGGTTACGTTCCTAAAAATCACGACTGAAACAAGGTTACATGAAACCGATTATACCATAGACACAATCATATACAGTAAACCCTTGCTATAAGTTTCCTGTCACGGGTTTGAGAACATCTTTTGCCTCTCCCTGCCTGACCGCATCGTAAGTACAAAACTATTTTTTCCACAGTTATAGTGAGGGTTTACTGTAAATAGGTGTGTGTCTATGGTAAAATCGGTTTCATATAAATAGGTGTTATTTAATTTATTGTAGAGTAAGAATTTTGCGACTGACTTATGTATACAAATGGTTCTTCGGGCGATTGGACTCCTTTTTGTTTGTGGTGACCATCTTCCTCTCTGGGAGGAAGTCCAGATTATTGACAGAACTATGTTGGAAGAAGAGAAAAATCAAAGAAGCAGCTCACATCAAAATGTTGACTAAATGCATTAGCCAGACAAATGCAGAGTTCAACCCGATGTGGCTTCCACTTCTCAACAGACCTAAACCTGACAAAGACACAAAAACACCTGGGCCTTTACTTACTAACAGGTTATTTGCGTCATTAAGCAGGCTTTAAACTAATAAAAAGATTGGTAGTTAAATTTGGTATGTCCAATATCAGAATAAAGATTATTTAAAAAAATATTGACAGAATTATATTAAAAGGGGTCATTTGATTTATTGTATTATCCCCTTTAAACATAACTTCTGTTTAACCCATCACACTCAGATTTTACACCTGAAGAAGGCCGAATAATGGATTGGCCGAAACATTGTGTTCACAACACAAACAACAAGGAGTTCAATCATCCGAAGAACCATTTGAATATTAATGATCCTTCTAAAAATTATAGAAAATAACCTTATAACTTATGTCTAGTCAAAAGAATTAATTTGCAATTCCAGCTACAATATTTTATATTATCTTAATTTCTCGCATGTCAATTTCACGCTGAAATCTTCGTCCATTTTGTTCATAATTACTGTATTATTGTCATTAATGAAAATCATGACATTAACTGAAACAACGTTAAGTGAAACCGATTTTACCATAGACAATTATATATATACTTGAAATAGGCTTTTTTGACAGCAATTAATTGCGTCATTAAGCCTGCTTCAGGGCTGGGTTTAAACTAATAAGAAAATTGGTAGTTAAATTTGGTATGTCCAATATCAGAATAAAGATTATTTTAAAAAATATTGACACAATTATATAAATAGGGGTCATTTGATTTATTGTAGTTTAAGAATTTTGTGACTAACTTATGTCTAGTCAGAAAAATCACTTCGCAATACCACCTACAATATTTTATATTATCGTATATTTATGTCTTTTTTCTTAACATTATAATGAAACAATGTTGAATGAAACAATGTTGAATGAAACAACGTTAATCGAGGAGTTTCTATGCTTAAAAAATGCAACAGAATTGAATTTTAGAATCCAATTATTGGTATAAATATTTTGGATCTGTGCTCTCAAGGAAAAATTGAATTTCTGTCTTATTTGCACATTGTTTTGTTTTCTAATTTAATTTTTTTTAAATTTCTTTTAGATTTATTTTATTTCCAGACATTTCTGTTATTTCGTTAACAATGTAACTAACACTACAGCAAGAATTCACTTAAGTAGTTTTACTTAATTTATCATGGTCAGACTTTCTGTGAAAATGCAGTCAATAAACAAATTTCAGTTATTTGTGTCTGCTTTTCATTCAATCCTCCCAGGGGCAGATCCAGCCTGTTGAGCTGACTGTCTTCCAAAATTTGTTTGGTGGGTTCTTCAAGCCGCTCACCCAGAAAAAAAAATAAAATTATATATCCAAGATTGGCTAAAATTGCCTTTCAGGGCATATCAGTTACTGAAACTAAGATAAATAAAATTTTTTGGAAAAATTCCAAGGGTCTTGAAGGTTGTCATGTGTTTAGACGAAAAGATTTAAAACTCGGAAGCTACTCAGAAAACAGTATAAATAAACATTTTTGGAAAAATTCTTAAATCTACAATTAAAAAAAAGACTATGTAGATTTAAGGTGTCAAGAGCTGTGCAAAGAGGGGTTAGGGAAACACTGACGCAGTTTGAGCTATCCAGTGACTGTTTGGACCAAACGCCAGAACCAAAACTTTATGGATCTGTCCCTGCCCTTGCCTCCCCACTCAACTATACAGTACCAGACCATTTATCCACCTTCCAGAAAAACCTGCTAGTTTTGAATCTGGTGGCCTTTATAGTAACTTGCCGCTCTGTTTTAATTTTCGTGACATAATTAAAATTGTCTTCAGATCAAGATTAGTGAATTACTTTTGATTAAACCATGGGTAGGCAACCTATGGCCCACAAGCCAGATCTGTCCAATGAAGGGAGTTTGACCAGCCCGCAAGAGATATTATGCATGCTTTTTATGTTTTAAAGATTCTTTGTGTCTTTTTAGTAGATTCAAAAGATGCCTTAATTGAAATAAATTGAGATCCTTGATTACTAATTGATATTCTCTGTTAAGTATAAATGATTTTCTTGCATGCTTTATTCATTGGTTTTATTATATAATTGAATATATTAAAGTGGATAATTCCCATATTTCAAGCTTTTGTGACAATTATCTGGCCTGCTGTCCACTCATAAATATGCGATGGTTGCCGACCACCAGATTAAACAGACCCGGTTTTTGAAGTGGATCGATTTGTATATGTTAGTTTTCTTTATTTTCATTGTTTTATATTTTAAGTATATATTAAGCATTGATACAGAAATCCGTGAAAGCCAAAATTGCGGGTCACCTCTAGTCCTAAGTTGAAATTCCTGGGACATAGGAAGGCTTGGAGAATTTAATGCTTACAGGGCACATATGGTGCAAAGGTAGGCAGTGAGTAACCTACTTGAAGGGTTTGAGTGGGTGGATGGCAGAAAGAATAAGGGAAGGAGTAGAAGAGCAGGACTTAGGA
>VCCN01002941.1:2146304-2164673 GCA_006491835.1 Architeuthis dux
CCCCCCGGACTAACAAAAGGTTGGGAAACACTGAACAAGACACAATGTTGCCTCCGTTGGAGAGTCAACTCATCCAGCAATTATTGGACTAAACTTGAATTAACACAGATTAAGGTTAGCTTATATGTTAGTCACAACGGCAAGACAAGATGGGACTTACTACTGAACCTACCATTTGAACTTGAGCTGCTTTCTTTGGATGTAACAGGGGGGGTTGATCTTTCTTCCATCTTGGTCTCTGGGTCGGTGGTCTTCTCGTCTTCATCCGACTGCATCATTTCTGCTGTGTCCGTCTGTTGCTTCTTCTCTGGTTCCGTCTGTTGATTGGTGCAGCTATCAGCTGTGGACTGTTCAATACTTTCCTCACTGCTGTTTTGACTTGTGGGCGACTGTTGGGAGCTGTCGTCCCCACTACTCAGAGTCGACTCTTCACTGCTGCTGCTGGCAGACGACTGGACAGCGTCACGGTCGTCTGCATTAGAGTCAAACGAGGATGACGAGTCTTCTTTATCACATCTGTCTTCATTGGCCGTAGTACCATTGCTGTTGGCCGTGTCCGTAGAATGCACAGGTCCGGACGGTGGTGGAGAAGTCGCTGTCCGGCCATCGAGGGGAACACCTTGATCATCACAGTTCTCATCATATACTGGACTGTCGGGTTTCTCAGAATCCGATTTGGAAGCAGGCCAAATGGTGGCAGAATCCATGGCACTTGCAGGCCACAGGGGAGGAGAAGGTACGGGTGGGGGAGGTGGAGTATGTGGTGGGGTGCGTATAGATGCTGTGTGACCATTTACATCAATACCGTTCACTATGTTCCGCGATTCACATACTACTTTCCTACAAGGAAAATAAAAAAATTTAAAATAAGATAATGTATACTAGCATTCCAAGGGAAATTGTGAATCACACCATCCAAATATTTTGGGGGTGTTCGATTAAAAAGTTGGAAAAAGGGGTTATCAATAAATAAGTTACTTTTGTCCAGTGTGTACTTATTGAGGTTCCAGAGGAAGGGCACTTTCTATAAATGCATTTACTATTATTATCTAAAATGATAATAAAATTTTTTAAAAAATATAAATTTTTAAAAAAATTATAAATAAATAAAAAAAAATTATGGTTACCTTCCAAAAGGATCCACTGTGCTAACTACCATGATATTCTGGAAATAGAAAGGCACAAATTGTATTAATTCTGAAAAAATAAATGTTTTTTTTATTTTAAATAGTACAAATAAAGATATTTTACAAGATTCACAAAGTCTGGAAATACCAAAATTCAAAGATTCTGTAAATCACAAAATGTATCTGCAAGAGACACTCAGAAATTTACAGCTTTGGTTTGCAAACCCTCCCCTATTTTTTTTTGTTTAAATAGAATCTGTTTGGCTAAATTGCAAAGACCTGTAGAGAGGTTAGGTGTTTGGGTTATTAAAGAATAAGCCTCCAATGAGACTGGAAGTCATACCATATCCCCAGGAGACGTGGAAGATGTGCAAAATTCTGAAGGTGTACAAAGCTGTAATAAAAACATTACCTTCTCAATCCCTCTTAAAAATTTGTCACTTCTTTTGTAGTGTCTGGTAGGATCCGTGATAAGTTCACACAGTCTTTGAATTGTAAAAGGCGCACTGAAGAGAAGAAAAAGAAAGAAAAAAAAAAAACAACTTTTAAACAAAGATTTTAAAGTAATTTCATATACTGAACAATGGGACAAAAACAAAAGGTTATAGTTATATTATACATATACAGTAGTACCTGTAATTACTGATCCCCACGTTCTCCGATCACCTGGTCTTAACGACTAATTTCTCAATGCAAGGATGCTTCTCTAATGTTAATTGACCCGTTGTGAATGATCACCTGCAAAATTGCCCACCACTTGTACAGTCAAAAAATGCCTTTCCCGATAAAATTTCACAAGTTGATCAGTAAAATTTAACGACCTAAAATGAGTTGTCAGTTAGCAGAAGCCAAGTAATCTGTCCATTTTTCTTGTAATAAAATCAACACAAACACAACATTTTATTTCAACAAAACTGGGGGGTTAATTTTTATTGTTTATGCTCGTAAAGTATGGGCTTCCATTCAAACTTAAATGCTGTGTCTTCAATTAAAGTCATGTCTCTTGATCGCTTTTGAAATATTTAGCACCTTTGGCAGTCAAACTAGTGCAAGAATATTTTTTGAGTTGGCAACACTGCTAACAGGTGCCTCAATTACTAAGGGTGACCAGAGATTGTACGGTCATTCAAAATACTTTCAAGTAGCAGTTTTCAGCACATTTCAAACTACTTAGGTCGTGTACTACAAAGCATCTCATTAAAAAAAATTGTTAAGACTACTCAATTTGTTTTCTTTTAATTTAAAGGATTAAAATTAACACTGAAACCAGCCAAACCGTTACACTACAAAAGCTGTAGGACTGAACAGAAACAGACTAGAGATGGGAGGCTGCATTACAAGTGGTGGTTTTGCAAGATATTTTACATCAACCAAGAATGAAAAATTATCAAACCAGGGGCAGAAGAAGAAAAAGGAAGTAAGGAACAATAGGACTGTTTGATATGATAATATCAAAATATTCCCATAGAATATTTGAACACACCCGTTCTTTTCATTAGGATAGACTTGGAAACTAACCTATTTTGAGCCACACGGAATCAAGATATGCCACTTGATTAACAAAGAGAACAGATATATTTTGGTCTGGTGAGTTCAAAGAAAAAGCCAAAGGCAAAGTTGGACGACTTAACCGTCAAAAATGGATCACATCATAAGGATTGATTTTTTACTTTCGTACTTACACAATGACCGTTTGAGTTTTAGTAAAAACCTTGTAAAAAAAAATGGTTTACAATACTTGATTTAATTAAAAAAAAAAAAAAAAAAAAAAAAAAATTTAACTAAAACCTTTTTTTAAAAAATTAAATCAAGTATTGTAAACCATTTTTATTCATTTTTGACTACTATTTACATTCATCCTAATTTTTAGTTTAGTTTGTTTAATCACAATTTCAGTAAGGCGATTGATTATTTTATTTTATTTACACAAAGTATTGTAAACCATTTTACAGTGATGAGTGGTCATATCAGTCCTTATGATGCGATCCATTTTTGATGGTTAAGTCGTCCTACTTTGCCAAGCCAAATTAATTGTTTAAAATTGCTGACAGGTGTAGGCCAAGTGTAGAAACAATGAGGATTCCCCAGATACTAAATACCATTGGTGGAAAACAGGTATTAGTCACAACAGGTGTGGAAGACAAAATGAAGACAAGGTGCAAATTTCAAAAAGGAGGGACATGTCATTTGGCATGTAACAGGTAAAGTAGCTCAGATCCTCAAATCTGATAACTAACACCAAGATCATAATCTTCAATACCACTGAAGCCTGTTCCATTGTATGGGGCAGAGACCTGCCGCCACTGCAATAAAGAGAATCCTGACATTTACCAACACCTGCCTCAGAAGAATTCGCTAGCCAGATACCATCAGCAACAAGGAAAGAACAAGACAGCAACCGGCAGAGAAAGAAATACTCCAAAGACGCCGGAGATGGATTGGTCACACTCTTTGCAAGCCTCCACCCAGCATTACAAGATGCTGCCTCTTTTCCTTTTCTCTTGAAAGAGGGTGACCAAGAAACACCTGGTGTCGTGACCTGGATACAGACATGGAGAGAACTGGTCATACAGCTGATGAAATTGGCCCAGCACCAAGATGCTTGGAGAGTCTTTATTGGCGGCCTATGTCCCAAACAGGACAACAGGCTTAGATAGATAAAAAAAACATTGTATTTTCAAGCCTGGCAGAGATGCATATGCCGTCAGGAAAGAGCTGTTCTTTCCATTTGTTGATAAATGAAAAAGAAACAGACAAATTCATAGCAACTTTGATAGAATCAAATAATATTCTATACAATTTCAATTACCAGTTTTCTTTATTTCTCCACAGAAACAAGCGATTTTTACCTTTTAAACATTCTAATAAATCTCAAATCTCTGGATTGTGATTTTTGCACCAAGACAACAAAGCAATAGAATCATTTTTAAAAACAATGCTACCAACAAGAAATACAAAGCAAATCTTCCGGATGGACTTACTGTATTTCCCAGCATCAAAGATGCTATTTTCCACCTGTAATAACTCTCGAAAATTTACCCTGTGTCCTACAGGAAGATGGCTACTTTTTTCTCTCCCAAATTTTGGGTGTGTTCGAGATACAGTAATACAAAATAAGACAATGATCTATGTGGATGAAATTGTTCAAGACAAAAGTTACGAATAATGGTAAAGCCTCCAATATTCAAAACTAACACAAATGCAGTAATGTACATAATATTGGATAAAGATAAAGCAGAATTTTGATGTGGACATAAAAAGAAAGCAACTTAGCTGGGAGCAAAGATGAAAGACTTTAAGATGAGACAGTTGCTTACCCATGGAATCTGGTAACTGCATTAATAATCCTGCTTCTCATTTCTTCAAACTTGATATTCTCTACATTTCGAGACAGGGGTAAATGGTCAGCAGGATATTCCTCATTGAACTGCTGCATTACAGAATCCAGTTTCTTCACAAACAACGGCTTTAAGCGAGTCCATGGAAACCTGAAATTAGGATTTAAAAAAAAAAAAAAAAAAAAAAAAAAAAAAAAAAAAAATCAAATACACAAGAATACAAAAGAAAAAGAGAGACATTGTGATCAACACAGAAAGATGCAAAAAACTGTTAGATCATTTAGAGTATTATTTCCCATGTTGGACAATAAATGTATATTGTTAAATACAGTGAACTCTCGTTATAACAGATCCCATTAACTAATTCGTCCCTGAAAATGACCCAGGGCATGAGGAGGAGGGAAAAAAAAAAAAAAAAAAAAAAAAAAAAAAAAAAAAGAAATTTTTTCACTTGTTCCCTGATAACGCTGTCAGGCATGGTAGAAAATTTACATTCTTTCCCTGAACACGACTACAGGCCAGACATGTAACGTTTGTTAAAGCAGCTCAGATTAGTAAAATTAGTGGTCTGTAGGGGGATCCCTTAGAATCTCAACCAATCAAAATTAAGCTTACAAATCCATATGGGGAAACCTTTAATCTATCTCTTTCATTTATCATATAATGATAATGAAATGCTTGGGAATTTCAAATTTCTATCGACACATGTGGCAATCGAAAGTGAATTCTAGTGACTAGAAATTCAGAATTTGAGGGATTTTCGCATAAAACAGTACAAACTGCTCAAAGCAATATTTTACAAGATTCTATCAACATATTCAAGTGATTCCGAGATTGAAAATTACAATCACGTAAACAATGGAAATCATGTTGACTTGGACTGATCGGTTGCAGAACGTAAATATTGAGGATTCTACGGACATTCCTGGACCAGTTACATAATTACCTGATACCGCTAGGCAGTTTATAGATAATTTATTAATATTGAAAAAAAGTTTTTATACACACACGCAGAGTTTAAATCGTATGCAAAATTAAATCATGACAATGCCAATCAATCGGTAATAATACCTTTTTCAATTAGATTTTTGCTGGTTTTATTTCACCAGAATTAGAAATGATACATTGGGAATAATCACTGAAAATTTAGTAAGTATACATTTAATATTAAAACATATATAGCAATTTATTTACTGCCTAATAATTTTTGGGGTCAGCAACATGCTTTTAGATTAGTTTCAAGGCACAAGGCACTTTAGATGAAGGCAGTCAGGCAAGTAATCAAACATGACCGATAGGGAGCAAAGAGTTAAGCAGGATGTCGGATAAAACTCGAGTTTAAGAAAGTGCCTGACCGTGTGTCGATGAAAACGTCTAACTCAAAATCTATTAATTTTATTGTAATAATCTGTGTTATTAATTAAAGAAAGATTGTAGAAAATTATCAACTGAAAATTATTTCTGTAGACAATACAAAACTGGAGATAATCAGGTTGAAAACTTGTTTACACTCACAAACCTGTAGTACTTGCATTCAGGAATTTTTGCACAATTTTCAGACATTTTAAAATTTCATCAAAAATATACTAATGGGCCAATTTCAACACAATTTTTGGTATGTATTCCATTTTAAATGTATTTTATTATGAGAAGAGTATTTTGTAAGAAAATTCATAGCATAGTATCGTAATTGGACTACTTCAATTACTTCAGTTTAGGGATTTTCAGAGGACTAGGAGTCAGATCTTAATTAGACCTGAAAGTAGGAACAAGCTTTGTCTTACTCTGTAGTCTTTAGTTCTCGGTGAGACTTGTATAAGTTTGCGCCTGGCTCTTACTATGAGTACAATACTTCTTTTTTGCCTCAGAGATGAAAGTGTCAGTGATTCAGCAGTCTGCTGGTTTCAGAACTGCTACAATATAAAAATTAGCTTCTTTTATGGGTAATCCTCAATTCTAGGGTTGGGTCTGATGGATATGGGGAGAAATTTAACTTTCCTGACAGCTTCTCTAATTACTATTATTTTGGGGTACAACAGGGTTCTTTTGGGACATCCTGTTTATCAAACAAGATTTCTATTGTCTCTAAATCAATATGACAACACGTCGCTAGGATTCTGATAAGGGCTTTCGTATCCACAACAAGCCTGTGTTCTGCCTAAGTCAACAAGTGTAATTTTTAATAGTAATTTCAGTACAGAATATCTTTCCATTTCCACTTTTTAACCTTTCTTAACCCCTCAGCTAATATTTCTGATAAAGACGTTTTTCGTTTCTCAAATCTCAAACAAAAGTACATATTTCAATAACCAAACTTATGTACCCAGCAAATACTGGCTTTTTGTTATATAACATTCAATGTAACACTTATAAATCTAGTGTAGCCATAGCATCACACATCCACCCTGATAAGACAAATATATAAAGTGACACAGCAAATTCTGGTGGTGGGACAATAATCATGGATCTATTATATTTTTGCATTTGAATTCTGTGTATGTGGTCCAGGTTTCAGCTTTCATCACTACCCATTAATATTACATCAATTCCTTATAATCCAATACATAAACAGAGCCAGGGTTGCCAGATGTCTTGCCACACAAGACCAAATTTGTATGGTCTGGAGACCAAATTAAGTAGCTTCAAGTACCAAAATAATCAAATAATTTAAAATCCATTATCAGACTAAGCATGCAGGAAAAAATGGATTAAAAATACATTTTTAATCTATTGTTCATGTATATCTATGTCCTATCATTTGTGTCTAAAGGATTGCTTTTGTAAATATTTCTCAGGACCAAATCTGTAAAGATTGGAAACCATTTCTAGCATTGCTTGCATTTCACCAATCTTTGCAGATTTGGTCTTGAAAAACACCAAACCAGAGACGCACTCCAATCCGCAAATGAGGCTTGATGTCAGAGATTGATTTAGTCTCCTTGCATTTCACTATCTCTGACATCAATCCTCATTTGCGGATTGGAGTGCGTCTCTGGTTTGGTGTTTTTCAAGACCAAATCTGCAAAGATTGGTGAAATGCAAGGAGACTAAATCAATCTCTGAAGAAGCGGACACAAGTTGTACACCTTGGAAAATGCAACTCTGCTTTCACAACACAAGTGCACTCCAAACAGTAAAACATTCTCTAGGATTGCTTCAAGCAAGCAATGCTAGAAATGGTTTCCAAGGAGACAGTTTTAAATGAGTCACATGCTTGGAACAGAGCTGTATAGAATCATATTTGCATAAACAATAACAGTAAGGCAACATTTAACATTTTTAAACATGTACACAGAAAGAGCAACCGACAAAGAAGTATACAGTATTATTTGCCAGAAAATAAATGGGATAGGTAATTTTCTATCTAGTTAATATTAATTTGAGGTGTGTATGTATATAAATATATAAATTTATATGCGCAGACACACAACTGATAAAGCAAATACAGGTATACCTTCAATAGTGTGGTTAATGCAATCCAAAACTTTACGTACTGTTAAAGGACTTATAATAATTAGTGGTCGACCGATATGGGTTTTGGACGATTAAAGAGCAGGGCAGCCGATATGTTTGTTTTTTTAAGCATCTAAAATAATGTATTATTCACTTGAATACAAAAATATTTGAAAATAAAAAAGTTATGAAGTGTATGTATTAGTTATAGGTAATTCCATGTCAAATCAACAAGGGGTTAGACCAAGACCATGGATTTTGTTTAAATTTGGCACAATTATAGATCTTTAGGAGAGAGATTGAATAGCACCGGTCTCACATTTCTAATCAAAGGGTTTTTACACCTAGAAAACTCATTTATATACCATTTTAATGTACTCAAGTAGATCTAAAACTTTTATTATATGCATTTTTACCTCAGGTCAAATTAAAAATAAAAAAAAAAATTTTTTTAAAATTAACCCCAAACTTGACCTTTTAATATGTCAATCAACATGATTTAAAATTTGGCACATAATTGGTCTGGACTTTGGCATGATATGTACAAAATTTCATGGAGAACAAATGGGAACTTGTGCTACAAGGATTTTAATGAACTAAAATTCACAAATAAAAGGTTAATTTGTGCATGTTTAAAATGAATTTTTAAATAGAATATCTCATTTTATGTTGAAATTTAGGAGGTATGATTACCATGATTATGCCAATTGGTCTCATCAATAGAAGAAACTAATGTGTTATTTTCAATTTAAACTTAGTTACATTAATTTGTACAGCAATAACTTAACTGTACTACATCAAAACCGCACTAGTCAAGGTCTTCCTGTACATCCATTTCTATGAAGGCCACTATAAAAACAATTTCAAATGCAAGGTGCCACTTCAGGATCAAAAGTGGATTATTTACAAAATTATTAAAGTGAATAGAAAAGATTATTTCAACTGAATGAAGGATTGAATTTCAACATCGTTAGCATTAATTTACCAATATACAAGTAGAAAAGTATCACACATGAATAGAGAGACAAAAGAATCTTCCTTTAAAGTTGAGTCAGATATTTAGTCAAGGACAAGAGAAAGAACAGGAGACTTAAGAAAATTGAGCACATGGCAAAAAAAAAAAAAAAAAAAAAAAAAAAAAAAAAAAAAAAACCCCACCTCCTTCAAGTTTTGTCATGCCCACAGGATAGCTTGAAGGATTGACAAAAAACTTGTTAAAAATGTTCACAAGATGAATATCTTGAAACTAGAACGTATTACATTTGGGAGATACTGAACATTCACCGCTCCCTTTTTAAGCAAGTTACTTATTCATTTTCACGAATAGAAAGACGTTAGTTTTGTTATTCTCTGGAGGCAAATAACAAACCCTGTTTTTGCTAGAGAAACAATGGATAAAATTACTATGCTCATCTTCAGGAATAAAACGTGTTACTAACTTGAAGGAAAGGGGAAAAGATTTAACATTGTATTTTTATTTTTAGGGGGGATCATTATGCAGATATAAGAGATTTTATTTTTTTCTCTCACCCAGTAATAGCTTTTACATTTATCATTTATTAAGATTCTAAATACACCCCTTTAAGTTTTAGCTATTATTAATTATTATAATAAAAACAAACGTATAACACTCAATTTAACAAATATAAAAACTACACACAGGACTAAGTTCACATTTCGTTATTTTTTCACAAAATTTCTTTAATCCGTAAATTACAATACACATAAACATGGATAAATTTGATTTTATCCTTTGCATATTTCTTTAACCCATAAGAACTCCGACCCATTTCTACTTGAAGGCACATTATGTATAGGCAAATTGACAGTCACATGACTGCACCAGAGTGTTCAGTAGATGTCACATAGTACACTTCAGGATTTAAAACTATGGATAAAATATATATATTATATAAGAGACTGCAGATCAATTAAATTGTATGTGACACCGGTGTCACAGTGGGTTCTTATGGGTTAATGTATTTGTTTAATGTTGACAAGACAATTTTATATTGAGATGCACATAGAGGCATATATAAACTAGAATATTACCCGTCAAATGACGGTTGTTTAATACTTGGAATATACTTATAAATGGATAATATCAGGTTTTGTGTTGGTCATCCATATTTAGATGTCCTATAGAAGAAGTTACTTATTGGTAAGGAAAATTGACTCAATACTCACTTTACAATTGAAGTGATTTTAAAAAGGTAACATGTTAAAATCAAATGTATTTTTCACTATATTTCTAGTAAAAAGGAAATAGAAGGATTTATCAAATCCTCATTACATAACTGCTATTTTATTTTTGGAAGATTTTTAATTACAGAGATTAAATTCACAAAAGACAATAAAAAAAAACAAACAATGTAACATGTTTTGAGCATTCATTGCAAAGCCACAATAGATAGATATTTTTCTTTTCTTTTCAGGGGACCATTATGCAAATACAGCAAAATTTATTTTTTCTATCCCAGTAACCCACACCTTTTAGTTATTATTTTTAAAATAACAAACGTATAACCCTCAAAATTTAAAACATTTTATACGACTGGATATGATTTAAAAATTAAAACTCAAATTTAAGAACACTGGTACAAAATCTTAACGGAATAATAGATCCGGGGGGGGGGGGGTATATATTATATAAAAAAGACCAAGTATAAATTTTTAAGATCATTTTCCACCTGAAGTGAGAAACAAATGTTGTGAATATACCATAATATTGTTATATTATACAAGCTCTATTGTTATAAATAGCACACCATAATAATTATGACAAGAATAGTAATATATACATAACACTTATGCATCAATATCCTCGTGGACCGTAGTTATGATCCGAAGATACAAAAGTAGAGCGAATATTGGGAATCAATTTTAATGGTTCATGATCTTTGTGAAACCGGCAGTACCGCTTGTAATGAACCATTAAAATTGATTCCCATATCTATATCTATATTTCATTAATCATGGGAGGGTTCAGTTTATTATTTAGTAACAATAGAAAACTGAACACCCATCATATTGATACCAGACTTCAAGTACAGAGACTCTAAAAAAGTTTATATTTTTTATTTTTAAAAACATCCAAAACCTGCTCTAAGTAGACTAAAATATCTTTTAGACAGAATGTATTTGTATGTATTCTTTTTAGGTGCTAGAATTTAAATCTTTTGCAAATCACTCCATTCTGAATTGAACAGAACAGTTAGTATATAATGAAGTGTTTGGCTGAAATGAGCAATTGCATTGTGAATAAGTCCACAAAGATTTGGTAGGGTTAAATAATTATTCTTTTCATACCATAATTTGTGGTTTTGTATACAAAATATGAAATGTGTATCTGGTCTACAGACTTGTTATTTGAAGCAATAGATATGGGGGTTCAGTTTGCCACTATGTACCAATAGAAAATCAATTGACCCCACTCATTATGTCCAGGTACATCTTACGTTAAGATGTAAGAATCATGGGCGGGAGATCAGTTTATTACTTTACAACAATAGAAAATTGATCCCCCACTTCATGTACAGTGATTTTTAAAATTGTCTAAAATCCGTTTTAAGTACACAAATCTTTGTTTTTATACCATTGTATTCGGACATATGTTGGGGCTATGTATGAAAAATATCAAAGTTGTAGATGGTCTACACACTTAGATATGAACATATATTTAGTGTGACCAAAATCACTATGAATTTTTTTAATCAGTTTTTAAAAGATTGTTTCAACTAATGAATTGAAATGTCCGTTTAATTTGTCAGTGATAAATTGTCATGTCAAGTAAAACGTATTGAAGCAACAGAACATTGTAATGGTGAAAGCCAAACTGACATGAAAATAAACACCAAACAAATACTTATTTGCTAATGTAGATTATCTTCATTGAGCAAGATACATAAAGAGGATAACAGAAATGGATATAACATTAGCTTTCCTAATTTCCTTTAAGACTTTAATGAAAATATTTAATCCTACATTTAAATAAAGATTAACCACTTCTTTTATATCAATTGAACCATCGTAGTTGTCAACAGTTTGGTCATTGCAGTCAGTATGATCCTAATGCACTGTTTCCATTGGGTCCTGTTGGCTGCCCGATCTTACAGTGGTCAGCCAAGTGGTTGGGTTCTTTTCCTTCACAACCCAACTAGGCAAGACACTGGACAGCAGGAAGGGGAAGACATTCATTGTGACACTTCCACTAAATCATCATGGTAAGGCTTGGGCTGGCTCATAAGAATCATATAAGGAAGCTTCTCAGACTGTATCCGTAGAACATGTCCCAGTAATTTAACTCTTTCCTCCCTGACAGCCAAATTTTCAGTGATTATTCCCAATGTATCACTTTCAAGTCCAGTTAAATAAAATCATGAAAAAGTTAATTGAAAAAGGTATTATTATTGATTGATTGGCATTGTTATGATTTAAATTTAAACATGTTCTTTTAGTAATTTCTCTTTTTTTTTTGTTGCCCGGAAAATAATGCAAATATGAGATCACACTTCTACACGTGATCAGGGCATGAGTGAAATTTATTATCACGCCTAGAGGCGTTATCAGGGAAGAAAGAGTTAAGTATTCTTGTGGTGACAATGCCACTGAATGGTGGAGAGGTTTTGCCAAACCTCTATATTTGGCACCTTGTCCTGCCACTTCTATATTCAAATGCATCCATACTGGCCATATCCGCTTGATGCAGTGACCAAGTCTTACACAAAACACCCGACGCCTCAATTTATGGATTTAAAAATGGCTAGATTTTTCATTTCCAGCTGTTATTTAATTATACTTTTTTTAATAATAAAATATACTTTCTTAAACTTTTAATACTGTGTTTAAGTACCGCCGTATAACCAAAGGTTACTTATATTCAAAAATAGCAAAAAGAAAATTTCCAAGTAATTTTTTGTGCTTTCAATCCATAAAACTTCTGTTTTCTCAGGAAATTTGTCAGTTTTGAAGAGTTAATTTTTTAAGGTTTTGCAGATTGTTTATTTACATTCAGGCAGGCCTTCCACAGGAAGTAGCTTGAAAACTGACCTATTGGGCGGGTTTTCAAGTAGTAATGTTACAATTTAGATTTACTCAGAGTTGGAGTCGGTATATTTTTTACCAACCCAGACTTGTCAGTCAGAAAAATTTTACTGATGCCAACTTCACAGCCCTGCTTACACCTATACCACAAAGTTGAACAGAGCACTACGCAGTATTAAACCAAACATTAAATAACCAGGAAAATCATTGAAAGATACCTACAGCAAGTATCAAAAGGATAAGTAATTGTATGCAAAAAGACAGACATTTCATTGTTTAATTTTTAATCATTAATTTTTGACATAAAAAATTAAAGTAGAAATTTGAAAGTCATTCCATCTATCCCATAAGATTTATTTGATATAAGAACATTTGAATTCACAAAATTGAAAATAGTAACAAGTGTACACCATTCAAACATTGAAAGTAAAGATAAAATTAGCCCAAAGTGCCTCTTCAAAGAGTAGTGGTCAGCAAGATATTCTTTAAGAGACTTACTACTAAAAGGGTGTTTTAACCTCATTTGATGTCCCACATATGTTGCCTTGTGCCAGACTAAGCTAAGTAAAAACTGATAAGGAGATCAGCCTAAAAAGAGTTTCATTAAGATATTCGATGCAAGCTACTGAGGTCAAGTTTGGAATAGATCAATTTGTATCTTATGCAAATGGAAGGAAGAGTTTTTTTTGTATATAAAAAAAAGAAAAAAAAAAGTTTCATGTGGGAAAAGGAAGAAATGTTTATAAGAAAAAATTCTCATGATAAATCTGCTTACAAAACTTGTTCAGCAAATATCCTATAACAAAACCCATCTAGTTTTGTGAGAAAAATGTACAACCACAAGTGAATTTCTATGAATAAATTCAGAAATATCAATTTTTTTCTCTCTATAAAATAACTATTGTTACAAGAAAGGACCAACATGAAAAGATTCCCAGAACCCCCCTTCCCTGAATGTTCTTGAAGAAAGTGTTATGAGCACCTGCTATCATCAGATAAGCCATCTAAAAAAGCTCAATTCAAAAGGTTCGATCTTGGTTCTTGTGAATCTTTTCTTTAACCCCAATTGTTTGTAAAATATAATAGACCTGCCTTGAGGCCATCTTTCCCCACCAGGGAACAGTGGTTTGGTTTGCTGGGTTTAGCAGTATGTTAATCTTTTAGGTCATATAATGCCGGAAATGTTTTTTCTTGGGGTTAGTTGTATTGTTTAGTTTTGATGGGGTTGTATCTGTGTTTTATGTGTATTTGAGGAGAATAAGTGTAAATAATTTTGGGTACTTTGATGAGGTGATTATATTTTCGAGTCTTACTTTCAGGAATTGGATTATTTTGTGTGGTTTAGTTTTGTTGAATAGATCTTTCAGGTTGTTTGTTTGATAATGTTTTGTTCGAATTGGATTTAAGTCTATACAGTTTATTTATGTTTTACTGTGAATTGTCCGTCACATGCTGGGAGCAGTTATCTGTGTTAAATAAAAGCCAAGATTTTGAATGCTAATTTTTAAAAGGTAAACAAGCAGGCCCTCCCCCAGTCTTCTTCCCTCTCATACATCAGCTTACTAAACATCTATAAAATAAATAACTTTAATACATACAGTGAAAAATCCAGAGTCATTTGTATGAATAATCATAATAGTATCTCAGACCGAAGATTGAGAAAATGATTTTCAGGGAGAGATTACATATTCCACAAATATTACTTCAAACAAAAGACTCCATTATATATATTTTTAGTATTTATTCTATCACTTTTAAATTAATAAATTCAAGGTCAGTACTCACTCAAGTAACCAGTGTCATCAATTAATTATTATTGAAATAAACTCTTTAGATATCTCCTGTATAGGGAGATGTTTGCAAGAACAATCTAACATTACCCAGGTGGTTCATTACATTATAGCATTATCCCGTCAAAACTGACAGGGTTTATTTATGTATGGATTGGCAATAATGCGATTTTAATTGGTAAATTTTAAAATCTTTTAATTAATTCAAGTATCCTAATTAAGTTTTTTTTGAAAGTATCAACTTAGAAAAGTCACCAGTGACATTGTGTGGAATGAAATTAAAAAAAAAAAAAAAAAAAAAAAAAAAAAAAAAAAAAAGTAATCAGAAAGAAACTTATTTTATTAAAAATATAACTTATTTCCTTACAAAATAAAGTTTAAAAAAGTATTTGGCCATATTTAAATTTGACTATTTTTTTTTTTTTTAGGGCGTGCTGTGAGTATATGCATTTTGCCAAAAACTGCCATTACTCTCCCAATTGCTTCTTCACTGTGTCAGCTACATCAAAGGAAAGAGAAAGCAGTTGACTGTGGGGGGAGGGGGGGTTCACCCTTTAATTCTATTATTTGTGTACAATATATCATTTGGACCAGTCCATTACGAGTTGTAGGATCTCAGCTAGCAGACACTAGAGACAACTAACTCATTTGAATATATGCCTTTTATATGTATAAATGGTAAACAAGGCACAAAAAAAACCCCACACAACCTATAAAGCAAATGCAGGTATACCTTCAATAGTGCGATTAATGAATTCCAAAATTTTCCGTACTGTTAAAGGTCTTATAATAATTAGTGGTCGACCGATATGGGTTTTGGCCGATCCAGATAGGTTTGTTTTTTTCATCTAAAATAATGTATTATTCACTTGAACACAGAAAAATAGGTTTTTAAGTGTATACATTAGTTATGGGTAATTAATTCCATGTCAAATCAACAAGGGGTTAGACCAAGACCATCACGGATTTTTATGAAATTTAGCACAATTATAGATCTTTAGGAAACAAATTGAATGACACTGGTCTCACATTTCTAATCAAAGGGTTTCCGGAGATAACGACCTCTGAACTTTGACAAAAAGCAAACAAACACATCGAGGGGACTTCTTATTAGATGATTTCACGATAACTAATAAAAGATTATCTTACCTGAGCTTAAGTATCAGATAATCACATTTAAGTAGCACCAGGAAAAAGATAAGGGACAACTTTGACTAGAGAATAGAACTTAAATTTGCTTTTATTTTAATGAAGTTATACAAATGTTATGCTTTCTCCCTTTATTATTTTGGGAGGTGATTGCTCGTGCAGTATTCTGATCAAGAAAACATTTCTATCGGACATTTTTTTTTAAAAACCAGTGACATGTAAATGTCATTTATTTTTAAGTTATAAATAAATAAAAATATTAAAAAATAAATAAAAGATAACCTTCCTGATATCGTAAGGTTATCACTAAAATCTTGGCAGTAGCAAAATAAACTGCTCAACTGCACCTATGCTTACGGAGGGGGGGGGGATCAAATGTTATTTCTAGAGAATGCAGAAATATTCCGTTACAAAAATATACCTACCTACTGAAATTATAACAAAAACTGCGTCATATGAAACGTAATAATCGACAAGAGTTGCAAACCAACAAAATATGCATTGAGAAAAAACGTGTTTTTCAAGGCGCCAATTTGTACTAAGTATCTTAGTCCTTTATTCAACTGATAACATCGATTTGTTGGATACTGAGCTAGATTATTATTAATAATTTAATTCAAAATAAAAAACGACAAATTTGCTTTGTTAAACTATGAAAAAAAATGAAAAATTGTCTTATTTCTTGACAAAAAACTCAAGTACATATCTGTATAGTTAATCTGTAGCTTCGAGCACATGGACAATTTCTTTGTTTAAAATATTATTTAGCTCTATAACCACTGTAGATGCCTACGTGACTTAAATCGTGGAAAATATAATTAATGTAGTTTGTATGTCACTGAATGTTTGTTTATTCGTATCAATAACCATTTATTACTAAAATTTACATAAAACACACGGCAAATGTCTGAAACAAATCATTGATTTCTATCTAAGGATCGCTTTCTGTCCCCGAAAAAACAATTATTCCTTAGTATTTGTTCATTGTTTACATAACATTGTTATATATAAGATCTCAAAATAACATCTAGGGTCACAATGTAAAGAAAGTGGTCCCGATCGTAAAGTTTCACACAACCGCTCGATGTCAAAAAACGGCGCACAAAGTCAACAACTTAATTTATTCAAAGCAGTAATAATATAATGTATTTACTTATGTGTTCCTTAAGTTTATTTCTGTGCAGTTTTTAACTTCGAGTGAGCGGGGGTGTGAAACTTTACGATTGCATTGTGTCAATATTTGAAGGGGCGGGAAAATAGTAAAATCAATCTATTTCTCAGTTTGTTTTTAAGCACAGAAGAGTAGGTTTTAACGGGGTTATTTAGAGATTCTGCTCCCTGGAGCTCCCAGTTAGGCTATGTGGCGTAATTGGTAAAGCAGACCGGGCTAAAAACGGTAATTGGGGGAATATGGGTTCGTGTCCGACCCGAGGATTATTTTTTTTTTTTATTTTCCTATCAACGATATTTGTTCACCACTGTCGGTCAGTGTAAAAGGCGGATTGATAGTTATTGCCCCCCTCCCCTCACACCGGGGCGGGGGGTCAGAATGAACAGACTGAGCGATAAAAAGAAATGCAATTGTAAGATGGAAAGAAAAAATCAGGTAAGTGCAGATATGATCAAAGTCCGTTTTGTCTATAAGTAACTTAAAAAAAAAATCCTAACAAAGAAAAATAAGACGAAACGAAACCTTAACGGTCACTTAGTACGAACAACTGTTTATCCCTTTTTTTTTTTAGATTGAAAATTATGAAATAAAGATTATGGAAATTGGATTTAAGTTTGCTATTAAATGTAGAAAATAAAATTTAAAAAAATAGTTCGTTTGCCAGGAAAAACAAGTTAAATTTCATATTGAATCAAGGATTTCCTCATAAAAACCAAAAATATTCGAGAGAAACGGAAGTCGAATCAATGACTCAAATCTTCGAACAATTTGATGATTGTCGTGGTTTCTTTTAAAACTAAAACTAAACCATTTCTTCGTCCAGATTTTTCTTCAACATTAAATATAAGATTAAAACGGATTTATTTATTGTGAAGAACAAAAAAAAGAACGATCGAATACGAAATATTCAGTTACAGTTTATGTTTTTTTTCTTTCACTTTCAATAGACGTCAATATTTTTAAAAAGAAGTATTCTGAAAAAAAACTGTTTTAATATTTATTTTTTCGAATAAATAAATTTAAAAAAATAAAAAAAGTATTTTAACTGTAGATATTTAATTCGGAATTGACACTGAATTTAAAATAAAAGCCAAATTAGGCCTTTCCCACCACAACAATGTAAATATTTACTAAAGAAATATTCTGAAAAAAATGTTTTAATTATTTTTCGAATAAATAAATAAAAAGCTGTATTTTAATTTAAAATGACATTAAAAAAAAAATTAAAAATAAGCAAAGCGAAATAGAGCTTTTCCCCCCACCAATAATGTTAATGTAAATATTTACTAAACTACATA
>VCCN01002941.1:2164973-2177783 GCA_006491835.1 Architeuthis dux
AGATAAAGTCTTAAATCACAAGTTTGTTTACTGTTTACAAAAAAATAAGTCTCAAATACGACAAAAATAACCTGAATTTAATAAAGGTATTATCTAAAAAATAAATTTTAAAAAATAAAAAATAAAGTAAATAAATAAATTTCTATTTTTCTTCTCATAAAATAGACTGAAAGAAAATTAAAAAATGCTAAATTTAACGATTTCTTTCAATCATAATCTGACTAGATAAGATTTTTCTAGATCTGTTTTCACTTTTAAGGCCTAAATTATAATTTTAAAACACAATTTATACCTGAAAAATAAAAAATAAACATTAGAATATTCTTAGATATCAAATAAAAAATACGATCGAAGAGAAAAAACGGTAGATTTTAATAAATAAAACAAAACTTGTAAATCATAAAATCGTTTGTTGAGACTAGATATTCAAAACAGATCATAATTTGCATTGAATCTTCTAACATAAAAGGGAGAATATCACATGTTTTTCGTTACTTCTGATAAGAATAAGAAATCAATATATATCTAGAATGATTAAATTAGTATTGATTAATATTTTAGGGGTTTAAAAACTTACAAGGTTTCGCCTGTTCTGGCTACTTGAAGAAGATATTGGTCCAGTATAGGAGGGATTTCCTTGTTGGTCTTTCGTTCGAAGTCTGAAGGCATTATTGAAAAAGAAAGAGAAAAAAAAAAAGGATGGGATGAAGATGAACAGAGATGAATTTCGACAAAAAAATACGATCAGAAGATTAATCATTGATTAATCTTTTAAAATAACAAAATAAGGAGTTAACTCACCAGTCAGGGCATCTAGAATCGCTTCTTGATTCTCCATAACTCTGCCTGCGTACAGTCCGTCCTGTGCCATGTAAGGTGAAAAATGGCGGTGATAATCGTAAGATGACGTCATTTCCCTCGTTGGTTTAGCTATTTATTTTTCCAGATCGCGAGTCACGTTCGCCGAGAGAGTGAGAAAGATAGAATAAAATCAAATAGGGAGGGAGTGAGGTCGATAGATTAACGCATAGACAGAGGGGGTAACGAGAGACCTAAATACAAGTCACGTACACCGAGAGATGGAAACAGATAGAATAAAATCACATGGAGAGGAAGTGACGTCGATAGACTAAAGCAAATAAAGAGGGGCAGTGAGCTACTAAAATACAAATACAAATTAAAAACTTCAACCTGGATTTTATTTGATTGTTACTATTTAGAATTTCTTTTACTAATAAGAAACGATAAAATCGAAGTTCTAAATTAAAAAATAATATTAAAATATATATCTCGCTTTATATTTTCAAATTTATGTAATGCGAATGAGAAAGTCTCGTATAATCTCGCGTTGACGGTGTTATGTTGGCGTCTTCCTGTAACAAAAACCTGGAGATTAATGGTTGTCATTTAGCAAATATGGAAGGCAAGATACGCTTTAAGATTCAAAAAGTAGGTTTCAGAAATTCTTGTCACCTGTTGATTCTAACAATACCAGGTGAGTTAATTATGAATAAAATAAAATTAGGTGTACTCAGTTTACTTATTTAATTATTATTCATGAAATCGGTTGGAATATTGCATAATTATATTATTTTGCATCTTAACTGAAATCAATTGAAAGAAAATAACGGTTTTCAAGATGAAACGAATATTGTGGGACATGAATTACTGAGCTCCATACCATTACAAAGTTGTCCGCTTTTCAGTTAAAGATCTGAGGTAACTAATAAAACCAAACAAACGGCTTTACTAGATGAGCCAATATACCTACCTTGTCAATAACGTAAATTGTAGGACTATGAATGTTTTTATCTCATTCATTTTTTTTAATAGTTACGGTTTTTGGCACTTGCTGGTATAGTTTAAGTGGTAGAGAAAAGTACGGTAGACTTGAAAGGCCACCTTAAATCACCGGCTAATTTCATTAGTTAAATACATAGAAAATTAGATAGTAGCACTTTTTATGCACGCCAGGTCCTCCAATTCTAAGGGAAGAATATTTTTATTCGACATTGTATTATAAAATAAACATATTTACGTTTGCTGTGCATAAAAACATTGCATTAAATCAGCGTTGCTAACTTAGATATTTCGTGTTGTGTTTAGATATAAGAAATTGTTTTTAGATATCGGATATCAGTTTATTTCTTTGATGAGGTTCAGATAATTTTAGATTTTCTTTTTGCAAAATCTCGATATTTTTAGATATTTTACCAAATCCCCTTGTTTTTAGATATTAGATATCAGTTTAGATATTCTATATCTAGATTTAGATATGTTTTGTTGCGTTTAGATATCGGATATCAGTTTAAATATTTTTTGGATGAGGCTCAAATATTTTTAGATAGTTTATCCAAATTTTACCAAATCCCCTTGTTTTTAGATATTAGATATCAGTTTAGATATTTTATATCTAAATTTAGATATTTTGTGTTGCATTTAGATATCGGATAGCAGTTATTTTTTGGGATGAGGCTCAGATATTTTTAGATTATTTTGGCTAAATCTTGATATTTTTAGATATTTGATAAAGTTCAGGCTCTGATATTTAGATATTTCTGGATATTTTTTCTCCTCACTTTTGGATAATTTCTTAGATATTTATCTGGGACAACTAGATATTTTTGCCTCAATTTTTTATATAATATTTCAAAAGAGTTAGCAAAATTGCATTAAATAGTTGTTTTCTTTAGGATTGGCGTACATAAAAATTAATACTGTATATTTTTAACATCTTCTTCGGGAAAAGCACTTCTTAAACCTGCAATTGGCGATTGTTACCTTGTCAGTTTTCCGCGTTAAATACACAACATTTCCGCGTTAGATTTCGCTGCACTGTTTGTCTGGGGACCTCAAGAACAGTATTTTTACTTCACAAATTTTGAAACTTTCTTTGGTCACATTTTTTTCAGTTTTTAAATTTTTTATTTAAAACTTTTTTTATTAAATTTTATTAAAAAAAATTTCGTTTTCAAATGTATATGAAAGTAGAAAATCTTGACCATTTAAAATGTATTTTATTAAATTTAGCTACCATGGATATAAGTTGTGTTTAGGGCTAGGTTTATGGTTAGTGTTTTTATGTACTATTTAGCCTATGTACTACAGCTGGAAGAACATGTCACAAGCAATATCTCGCTGAAATATCAAAGTACATGTATAGGAGATGTAAAAATAAACATATCTATTTTTTTAACAATTTACAGAACAGAATTTATCATCATTTGCAGTAATTTCTCATATTTATCACATAGTCGAATGCATTTATGAAAAACCCACCTTACCACAAGACATTGCTACAAAAAGTCTCTCAACGGTTTTTTGTGGTATCAGGTGTGCTCAATAACATACTGAAAGTGTACCAGTCAGACCACTGGAAAGATATAGTGTGCAAGATGGCCGCCAAATCCTTAAAATGCCCATTACTCATTCATTATTCATCCTAGACAACTTTTTTTCCAAAATTGTTTTTTGTAGTATCAAGTGTGCTTGATAACATATCAAAAGTCTACCATAGTCTGACGACCGGAAAGTTATACATTTCAAGTTGACTGCAAAATTAGTTGGCCGCATTCATGAAAAAACCCACTCTATCCCGGCAAAAATCTCAACAAAAAGTTTCTCAGTGGTTTTTTGTAGTACCAGGTGTGCTCAATGACATACTAAAAGACTACTACAGTCTGGCCACCTGAAAGGTATAATTTATAATTTACCATCAAGTATGCCCAGCGACTCGCTTTAGATAAGGCAAAGGCGGAAGCGAAAGTTAATGATACTTTGACCCGGGCGGTGGCAGTGGGGGGACTGCCTAACCTGGAGCGATTGGCTAACAATCACTACCAAGGTCAGGTAGTTAGGGCTAGGTTAGAAAGAGTGCCCAACGAAGCCGTGAAGGGTGGTGCAGCAATGCGCAAGGAAGTAAGGCAGAGATGACACCAGAGCCACACTGATCAACTTGGATCAGGTGAAGGCGTTCGATAGGGTGGACCATCAGTTCTTGGCATCTGTGTTGCAGACTGCCGTATTCGAACCTGGATTCCGCAAGTGGATCAGTCTTCTGTACCACTCCCCCAGAGCTGTGGTGCAAGTAAATGGAATGCAGTCGGAATCGTTCGCGATCGAGCGCTCGGTTAGGCAGGGTTGCCCCCTGTCATCTCTGCTCTATGTCCTAGCATTGGAGCCCTCCTTCGCAGGCTAAGAGACAGGGCAGTGGAATAGGCCTCCCTGGTGGGGCTCAAGCCAGGGTGACCACATACGCTGATGATGTAACCATCTTTGTATCCTGTCGCTGGGACATAAAGGCGGTGCTGAAGGTGCTTGCAAGATACGAACAGGTGACGGGGACCCGAAATTATCCGCAGCAAATCGAACGGCCTGTGGTTAGGTACTTGGAGGGAACCATTCCTATGCCAGGGCGCCAGGTGCAGAGTACCTCACTAACTCTGAGTTTTCTCTCACCTGGCAGCTGGTTCGGAATGTGCTATACCTCTGAGGCGTAGCCTTCAGAGTGAGGATCGGTGGATATGCCGGACTGCACCGGCTGTGACAGTGGTAAAGAGGAAACGACTGAGCAAACCTTCTTCTACTAAGGTGCCCACTATGGGACTATGCGAACAAGGTTACGGCTTGCCTCGAACTGATCGACCAAGAATCGTCCTGGATGTCACGTACGTATGCGACAATACACTGCCTCCGCTGATCGGGGAGAAACTTGTGGTGTTTCAGACACTGCTAGCTGTGGTAAGGATGGTGGTATGGAACACATGGAAGAAGGAGGCCTATGAGAACGGATCTTTCTCCTGCCACGATCTGGTCGACTCCTTCAAGCATCAGCTGATGGTGAAGATCAGATGTGACAGAGAAAGATTGCATCACATAGGTTTCAGCAAAAGGTGGGTAACTGCGACGAGCCTGGTTTGTTTGAAAGGAGCCAAATTTGAGTTTTCTTTCCCGCCATGGCATGGCGCACACAGTCCTTGAGTTCCGATTCCCGGAACCCGTCCCAAAATAGGTTAGATGATTCTTAGCTAGATGACTGACTGAAGCACCCAGCCTTTTAATTTTACTTTTCCAAGGATCCCCATCCACAAGTTTTTTCTCCTCATCCTACCCAACCAATTTTTTCCTGGAAAAGAGATTCCGCCCATGTCCAATCCCAACCGTCAAATCTGTTGACCTTCCCCGATCCCAATTAGAGATCGACCCTCTTGTTTCTGGTTTAAACCCAGAAAACAGCGGGCGGTCTTCCATTAGTAAGGTAGGGAGGGTCCCATACTAACCCGTTTCTTTCTTTTTGGGGTATTTTTTGCCCCCCCTCCCCTTCATTTTTCACCAAATTGTACATATATATCACTTCACAGGGTTTTAAATAGAAAATAGTCCACAGAATAATTGTGATATTATGGTAAATGGAAATGAAAATAGATTGGAAGGCGAAGAACAAATTCTTATGTTGAAAGGATTTTATAAGAAT
This sequence comes from Architeuthis dux, assembly GCA_006491835.1. Classification (NCBI taxonomy): domain Eukaryota; kingdom Metazoa; phylum Mollusca; class Cephalopoda; order Oegopsida; family Architeuthidae; genus Architeuthis; species Architeuthis dux. The sequence continues at coordinate 2,170,447 of VCCN01002941.1, forward strand.
GCATGGGTCACAAATGGATCTAGTTAAGAATAAGATAGACAAGGAATGACCACCGACCCCCACTCCCTAAATGGCCTTTGAGCCAAATTTTATTTTCAAGGAATAAAATAAATAAAACCTGAAAGGTATAATTTTCAAGATGGTGTTCAAGATGGTCATCAAATGCCTAATATGCCCATTACTCGTTCATTATTCATCCTATACAAGTTTTTCCAACAGTTTGGTAGTTCAAGTGTGATCAATAACATATCAAAAGTCTATCACATTCTAACTACAGGATAGGTGTAATTTTCAAGATGGCGTACAAGATGTCCGCCAAATTCTTAAGATTCCCATTACTCATTCATTATTCATCCTAGCCAAGTTTTCCCAACAGTTTTTTGTAGTATCAAGCGTGTTCAAAAGTCTACCACAGTCTGGCTACTGCAAAGATATAGTTTTCAAGATGGCATCCAAGATGGGTGCTAAATCATTAAATGCCTATTAAATGTTCATTATTTATTCTAGACAAGTAATTTAGGTGCCTAACCCCATGTTCAGGGGATGTAGGAATTCAATTAACATATTTAAATTATGTGAATTGATTACAATTACAAGAACAGTTGATAATTTTACATTTACAAGATAAAATGAAGGAATTTCTAACAAATACAGATTCCGTAACATTTGGAAATCAGTACCTAAAGGGAAAATTGAAAGAACAGTATGGGGTTAATGTTCATATTGATTTCTAAAATTGGTAAAACCAATAAATTTGGGTTTATCATGTCGGAAATCTCTTTTCCAACAATGGGTCAAGGGTTAAAAAAAACAGCAGGTTTTCTAAATCGTTAAATATGTAACGGATACCTATCCCATGCATGTACTTTTGCACTTACACAATCAGGTCATTTGAGTGAAATCACTTGACCCACATATATTTTCCTTCAGAACTCCCAGGTTTTATTCCGAGATCCAAAGTTAATCTTTCCAAGTACAACTCTCAGATAACCAAGTTACTGGACATGAAAATATACCTCTTCAACGGTAACACAATACCCATTTCAGACCAAAAGTCTTGAAGGTCTTGTATTTTACCTTGGAAGCATTGACAAGAAGCACTCCAACGGACAACATTTCTACCAGCCTCACATCCTTCACTCACCTCTTCTTATAAGAAGACAAACTTATTTCATTCTTTGTTCAGTCGATATTTGTTGCCTAAACAAATCTATGGCTGTTCCACAGAGACGCGCCTCTCACCTTCTACTACATACGTACACATACATATACACACACTCTAACAACAAAGGACTCTTTAATACTTACTAAATAGTAAACCGATCTTTACATGCATTCTTTCTTCTTCTTCTCTACAGCTGAGAACTAGCTTATTGTTATGCCTTCTGTAATAACTACACTTTTATTATGTTACATCCTTGTCTGTATCTTTATTTCCATTGCATCATGCACTGTGCATCATACATGCATTGCATTCCCTTTACTACTACAGGAACAGACAGAGAAAGAAAGATACATCGAATCTTCTCCAGCGCATATCACTAACATTACCCTTTCTTCCTCTCTAGTATCCTAGCTTACTTACGGCAGCCTGACCACTACTACTAACATTCAATGGAGTCAGATATATTTAATAATAGTCCTAATTACATTAATATTAGTTCCATTTACATTGGCGACCCCTCTATTTACATTGGCGACCTCTCTCATTATAAATATTTTTTAAAAGTGTACAAAGTGAAGCAGTGTACAATTTGAATTTCTTTTTAATTAGACCTGGTGCCTTTTCCGAAGCCAATAGTTCTCAGAGTCCCAGATCACCCCCACCCTGCGATACTTTCCATTATACATTCCTCCCCTGACTGAAATTCCCCCAAATTCCTTGGCTAAAATCCTTCCCCTTACAAAATTCCCCCCTGGGTACCAAATGCCACCTGTTTGAAAATCACTGTTCTAATCAATCAACTGTTTTGCTATTTGTAAAATTTTCCCGGTTCTTCCAATTAAGATCTGTTCAAAATCTTTCAATAACATGAGATTTATTTTCTTTATTTTCATTTGAATGAATGGCTTGGCTTCGCATACAAAGATTTTTTTTTTTTTGGGGGGGGGGGTTCCATAGCATTAGGACCATAGACAGCGGGGCCTATGTGCTGAGTAACCCCCCAGCCTGACCAATGTAGTTTTAAGGTGAAGTGCAACTTGCCCAGGGTGGACACCCGGAGTGGTGCAAATAGGAGAAGAGCCCATAGGTCGTAGGTTTGACAGGAGTGTCCTTCTCCTGACAGATGCCCGAGCTAGCTATGGGGTCTGCCACCACTTTGCGGGAAAGTTCCGACAGTAAGGTTGAACTGTGGTTAGACCACAGGACATAAACATCCCGTAGTTGGTAGATGCCTGAGCTGGCTATAGGGTTCTACTGACCCTTTTCATTTATTTGTCTATTAATTTGCTAAATCTTTATTGGTTTGTTTTTTCAGGGTTTCCTATTCTGAGTACGGAATTTTAAAAAAACCTGTTCATACAGTTAAGATCTTATTTAAAACTATGATGAAGAATTTTGACTGGTTTTTTCATCTATTTTGTTATATATTATCTTTATTGTGAAGAACTATTTGAAGGTTTCTTTGTTGTTTTTTAGATGCGTCCAACGCATCACTATTAGATGCTTTTTGGTCAGTCTGTTGGTCGGTTCCGGTTATGTAAACAACAGAAAGAGGAAGGAAGTGGGTATGCTATAATGTCAAGAAGAGAATGTGTGACGTCATTAAAGAAACATCTTGTCTGATCAATAGACGTATCAAGCATTTGTTTTTTACAGTGTTGCCAAGTATTGTTTGTTATTAATAGCTAAAACTGTCTTCAAAAATGGCTAAAATCGGCTAAACTTTACAATTTACAGCTAATTTTATAGCTAAAAATGTTATATATACTCATTTAAAGCCCACTTATCAAATAAAATAACCATACACTAAGACTCCAGACAAATTATTGATAAAAATTCTACACTTACTTTTATTTAAACTTAATAATTGTTTTGTTTTTTAAATAGCCAGATTTTCAGCTATTGTAGCTTTTTATCGACTAAATTGGGAAAAAATCAGCTGGATCTGGCTGAAGAATGGCTAATTTGGCAACCCTTGTTTTTTTAAGCATTGCCAAGTATTGTTTGTCATTAATAGCTAAAACTGTCTTCAAAAATGGCTAAAATCGGCTAAACTTTTCAATTTCCAGCTAATTTTATAGCTAAAAATGTTATATATACTCATTTAAAGCCCACTTATCAAATAAAATAACCGGATCAGCCAGATCTGGCTGAAGAATGGCTAATTTGGCAACCCTTGTTTTTTAAGAGGCTGTTTTTTAGATGTGTCCAAGCATTTCTATTGTAACGGATATCCTTTCCCATATATGTATTTTAGCACTCATACATTCCGGTTATCAAGTGAAACCACTTGACATATATATGTTTTTCCTTCAGAAAACCCAGGTTTTATTCTGAGAACCAAAGTTAATCTTTCCAAGTACAACACTTAGTTAACCGAGTTTCTGAACATGGAAATATAGCACTTGACTCGAAATACGATACCCATTGCAGACAGAAAGTCTAGGAAAATCTTGTATCTTGTCGCCTTCCATCTTACCTTGGAACTTTGATGAGATCTATTCCAATGGACAACGTTTTGACAAGCCTCACATCCTCCACTCACCTCTTCCTATAAGAAGATGAACTTATTTCATTCTTTGTTCAGTCCAGATTTGTTGCCTAAACAAATCTATGGCTGTTCCACCTTTTCTTCAGAGATGCGCCTCTTACCTTCTACTATTTACATACACACTTATACATACACCCTATTTCTTAACATCTTCAACAACGAAAGACACTTACTAAGTAGTAAACCGAACACTTTACATGCATTTTCTTTCCTTCTTCCCTACAGCTGAGAAACCTTATTGTTATGCCTTCTTTAATAAATACACTTTTATTATGTTACATCCTTATTTGCATTTATTATGTGCATGCAACATTACCATGTGCATCTTGCATCCTTTGCATCATACATGCATTTCATTCTTTTTACTACTGCAGGAACACACAGAGAAAGAAAGATACATTGAATCTACCCTTTCTTCCTCTTTAGTATCATCAGCAGTCTAGCTTACTTATGGCAGTCTGACTCTTAAGGCTATTACCTCTATACGTACTACTACTACTACTACTACTACTACTATTATAACTAGTAGCTTACTGCTACGATCCTCGTTATTGTTTATACCATTAACCTATTCCATTTCACATGGAGTCAGATACATTTAATAATAGTCCTAATTACATCAATATTAATTCCATTTACATTGGCGACCCCTCTTATTTACATTATAAGACACTTTTCGGTTGGTCGGTCCCGATTATGTTAAATATCAGGTTTTTCAACCATATGATGTTGGATTGATATGAAACTGAGACCAAATCTTCGGGTGAACCATCCTCACCTTCCTGTTCTACCCACCTCCTGCTACTACTACCACAACTAGTAATACTACTACTACTTTGTTTAAAATCGGAACTCACAGATATGGATGGTGGACACATTGTTGAACTTATGGTTCTTTTCCTTGTTTTTTGGCCAATCCATTCACCCGTTAAATTTAACTGCAGGAAATCGAAGTAAGGAAGTCGCTTCGGGCGAGATTCAAACTCACATCCCATATCTGGGCAATTAGGCTACTTTAAGCTGTCATACATCAGGAACTCGTCTTTCAGAGACTACGCGTTAACCATTTAGGCTACCAAAGCTGTCTGTCATTACTTTAGGCAGAGTATCTATATATGGTCTTCCGTCTCTCCCCTGATTTTTAAAATTATTTTTACTTCTGACTCTATTCTATGCTGTATTGTTGACTAGTAATAATTAAGCCATCGGCCATGAAAAATGAACTCTCGAGGTATGGGATGCGAGTTTGAATCTGGTCCGAAGCTATTTATTTTTTTCCGAATTCCGTCAGTTTAACGGTGAAAAAAGATTAAGAAAATAGTCCAAATGAATAATAAAAATGATGAAAATGGAGGTGCGAAGCGGAAAATGCAATTGACAAACTGAGTTCGAGTTTCGGCTGAGGCTGCGTACGTTCACCTCACATTGATGTCCCTGGGAAAGGCATGAATCCATCTCTCCCCCCCCAGCTATGGGTAAATACCAAGTCTGCTGTATTTCCCGAGAGACTCCCACATTTGAAGCCATGTGCTCTCCTCCCCCACCGCATGTAATGAATTTGTACGAATCTCCCCCATTGAAAAAAAATATTCCTGTAAAAGATGTTTTCCCTCCTATTTGCAGACTTACCAAATCTCCTGCATTTTGTTGATTATCTTGGTTTAAAATTATGTTAAGATAGGTTTTCAATTCTAGAAGCTCGAAAACAACTATTCCAATCTATTGAAAACCTATCTTAACATAATTTTAAACCAAGATAATCAACAAAATGCGGGAGATTTGGTAGGTCTGCAAATAGGAGGGGGGCATTTTTTTTAGAAAATCTCCCTTCAGAGAATTTCTAAACCTTGGCATGTATGTTCATCTCAGAATCTTAAGAAAATTTTTAGAGATGAAGAAAAATTGCAATAAAGCTACCGACAGACAGAGATTTCAAAGACATAGGTAGTGAATTAATGAACACAGGACACATAATGTAAGAACCCGAGTCGCAAGGCATTGCTAATTTTAAGAGATCATAGTATATTCGTTTTCTGTTGTAGAAAAAACTGATTGATCTTTTGTTATTAAAAGTAGTAAAAACTTAGATATTGAAAAAAAAAAATGTCCCTTAATATTTTCATAGGATTGTTGATGTAAAAATACCTAAAATAAAGATTTGCAATATGAGACATGATGAGAAACAAAAATAAAAAGAATAATCAATTTGAGTTTAATAAACTATTTTAGTTTATTAAACTCAAATTGTTATTCTTTTTATTTTCAGATTAATAATTTAATTTCATTATTATAGCTATATTGTTTTAAAAAATAATTTTTCAAATTTATTATTTAAATACTAGAAAATTTTTAAAGCTGGTCCTTTGGTTTTTAAAACAACAAGGTTAGGTGACGATATCTAGATTAAAAGAAAGGTACTGTTTGCACTGCACAATGCTTTAACGATTTCTATCTTACTGTTAGTTTAATTTTGCACGTAAAACGAAACCTTGCAATAAAATCTAATTTACCATTTAGTAAAGAGGAGTTGCCTCCCCTGGACTGCTGATAGAGATTGTATAATTTAAAAAAAAAAACAATGGGTTTTTGTAAGGATCACTTTTCGGTTTTCAATAAAGCTCAAAATCACCCATTGCTGAATATCCCGGGTTTAGTGTACGACATTTTGCGAATGATGTTTGTGAAATAAGAGTAAAAATTTAAATTTAAATACAAACCGGAATATGTAGTGCTGTCAACATCAACAGATGATTTTAAGAAGAATTGTGATGTTTATTACACCACCGCAAATTTTAAGGCCCTAGATATTGTGTAAATATGATTGTTACGATGTGTACAAATCGTTTACTTTTTTTCACACTAAATTAAAATGTTCTTAAAATGTTCAATTGCCCTTCATAGATACATACCAATACCATTTATTAACTGCCAGTCTCCATTGCTTCGTAATACACAAAAAACGTCATGCTATGTTTTTGTCCATATTTTAGAGTGTAGACTGGATGCGCCTTTCATATTTTGCATACATAACCCCAAAATATAACTGCATAAAATCGTATAATTTATATAGTGCTCATTTCAACTACGTGGGTACCAAAAACAGTACACATTATAGCGATGATCACACACTGTTTTATACAGATTTTGAAACCAGTGGAGTAGCAAGGGTTCTCAGACCCAGGGGGCAAAGACAGTGACCAGGGCCCGTTGCACTATATCATTGTGTGGTGGGGCATAATTATTAATTAACAGGCATTACAGGCCAGAAGAAATTTTGGCCCCTTCACACCTTCGCCCAGGGGCTCGCTGCTCTATCTATACCTTTGTTTGAAACATACCAGATAACATAATATACCAGATGTTTTATATACTTGAAAATAGGCTTTTTTTGACAGCAGTTAATTGCGTCATTAAGCCAGCTTCAGTGTAGTTGGGCTAGGTTTAAACTAATAAGAAAAATGGTTAAATTTGGTATATCCAATATCAGAATAAAGATTATTTTTTTAAATATTGATATTCTCGGATGTGACAGTCATTTCACTTAGGCTATTCCATGCGTTTGCCACTCTTGCCGAAAGAAAATTTTTCCTAGCACCAGTGGAGATCTGAATTTGTAGTTTA
>VCCN01002941.1:2178332-2188790 GCA_006491835.1 Architeuthis dux
TCTCTTCTTCTTTCCAAAGAAATGAGATTGCATTTCTGCATCTTTTCCTTTTAGGTTAATTATTCCATTCCATTTATCATTTTTGTAAACCGACGTTCAACGTCTTCTATTTTCTTTTATTAGGTATAGACTCCACACTTGTTGTCAGTATTCCAAAATTGGCTAATGTTTTGTATAGATTTAACATGTTGAACAAACTTTTGTCTGTGAAAGTCCTCTTTATGCAACCAAGTATATTTTATGCGTTTTTCACTATGCACCCTATATGATCTTCTGGTTTTAGAGATTTATTGATCAGAACTCCCAAATCTTTTTCCATTGATGCAGTTTCTATTCTGTGGTCTCCAATGAAATAGTCATAATGAGCATTTTTTGTTTCCACATGCAGACATTTGCATTCATCTTGGTTGAATCGTAGCTGCCAGTCCATACACCAATTATGAAGCTTCTGTAGATCGTCCTGTAGTGTGAAAGCTCTTTCCACACTTGCCAAACTTCTGAATAGTTTAATGTGTCCACACAGAAGACAGCTTGCTTACAATACCTATGAAACGTTTGGCATCAATTTAAATATCTTCTTTGAAGTTTTAATTTTAGTTCTTATTGCTAGAAAATAGTTGTTAAAAGCCCTGTTCTTTCACCTGTTCTTTCACCAAAGTCAAAAAAAAAATAACCACTGAAACTATACTCAAAAATATAAAAAACAGATTTGATATACATAACTTGACAACAAACTGTCTACAAAAATGTGCCTACATTAATTTGCCTACAATAATTTGTCTGCAATAGTCTGTCTACTCTAATTTGTCCATAATAATTTGTCTACATAAATTGTGTATTCAAAAAGAAACCGAATTCGGCACTAAATGACCCACTAAGAGTCGATGTGCCATTAAACAAAACAATCAAACAATCAATTAATAGCTGTCAAAAGAAGTAAAGTTACTTTTAGACTGTTTTCAATCCAATATTTTGTCATGTCAGTTTTTATCAATCCACTTCGATTACTCTATGAGTGATGTTTGTCGACAGAAAAATTAAACTCTGTGATTAAAAATCTTCCAAAAATAAAGTAGTCCTTATAGAAATAGGATTCAATGAAAATTAGCTAATTTAATGTTTACTTGATTGGATTTTGAAAAAATATTCCTTACTTTTTACTTAAAATATAGTGAAATCAAATAATGGATAATTTTATATCCAACAGAATATGATAATTATAATGACCAGTGCCGGGCAAATATAGGTTCTCAACTAATAAATGTCATTATAATTATTAAAATATAGTGAAAATACATTTGTTTACAGCAGGTGTCTTTTACCTTTCAACTCGGTTGAAAGATTGAGTGGGTGTTGAGTCAGCTTTCCTTGGCCATATTTGATGAAAGCTCGCTTAAATCTAGGAACGTCTCATGGGACAGCTGAAGTATGATGACCAAAAATGACAAAAGTATTTTCCCAACATAAAACACTGTCAAATGACGGGCAACACTTTAGCATTTTAATAAGAGTAGAAAAAGAAATCGAAATGAGAAGAAAAAGGAAAAAGAAAGAAAAAGGATGCTGTAAAGAAATACACTCTGGTTGTGTGTGTTTGCACGTTTTGGGAGATAATAATTGGTACGTGACCAAAACACCATATCATATTACTGGGGCTAGAAAATAGGTCAAACGGCCGACGAAGTCAGAACAAAGAAAATGTGTTCGACCAACCAGACTGGTTTAAGGGCGGGAGTTTAGAGTTAGGGTCCGACAGACAGTAGCAACAGGTCAACAAGCTAGGAGCCCCCCTCTTCACCCATTAGGGTGAAGGAAGGAGGGAGTAGTAGGAGGAAACCAGGTGCATTCATTTTTGGACTGCTACCATCACTGCCAGTCTTTCAGTAATTTAACAACATGTTTAGAATTTTAACCAAAAACAGAATTCAATAACACTGGTAGCCTGCGAACTGGCCTGGCATGGAAACTGTCAACTAAATAAAACGAACCCATATTTTCAGTTGAAAATAATGAATTTTGTTGTCTTTCCATCCAACCACGTGGGAGAGCCCTTTCTCTGGTATGAACAAAATGTTTTATTTCCCTCCACAGAATTTTTACATCCGTAAATGTACAACCCAACTACGAGACGTCTTTCTTTCATGTCAGCAGAAGAAATGTGGATTATACTACAAAGCTACTCTAGTGTGCACTCTACCATTAAATTTATACAAATTTAACAGTAGACAGCACACTAGAGTAGCACCCGTTTTGGCAATTTTCCCCTTTTCTTCTCATTTCCTCATTTCGTTTTCTTTTTCTACTTTTTCTTTGTCCTTTTTATTCGTTTTTTCTTATTAAATTATTAGAGTGTTGCCCGTCGAAAATTTATATTTATACTGGCTTCTGATCGTCTTCCGAGTTTTAAATCTTTTCTCCTGAACACATTCAAGACCCTTAGAATTTTACTGAAATTTTTAATTTTATTTATACTGTTTTCTGATCGTCTTCCGAGTTTTAACTCTTTTCGTCTCAACACATGACAGCCTTCAAGACCCTCAGAAGTTTTCAGTAGTTGATATGTCCTGAAATGCATTTTTAGCCAATCCTTGGATACATAATTTTTCCAAATTTTCTGCGGGAACGAACAGCTCAGCTCAACAGGCTGCATTTGCCAATGGTATGCAACCTACAGTTTGTTAGCAAATATAATGTTCTACTTGGGGTCACCAGTTTTAGGAGCGCCAGAGCCACAGGGTCAGTGGGGGCAGCTGAGGGCCCTCTATGACAAAATAGGAAAGTGTAAGACATACTGAATCAAATATTTATTTCTAATCACCAACGGCAAAAACATTTTCACTATAAAATATAATCCTCTCTGAATTATTTAAGTAACAAATATCTTGCTTATTATGTGTGTTGGATATTTGGGCGGAGATCACAGATTTGACCCCCACAGGTGTTGAAAGATAAACAGGATATCAACTGCAAGGTGTCCAGGACCAGAAACAGACATAAAAGTCATAAACAGGATATTGACCTTGACTGCAGATGGTTGGATGGAAAATCAGCGTGGGCGTTCAAATCCCATAAAAGCGAGTGAGACACAGGATGTCCTCAGAGAGAGGCAGACAGCAGCTGGGCCTGGGAGCACAGGGCCAGTTCCCCTCTTGGGAACATTATGTCGGCTCTCATTATCTCTCTCTCCCACTCTTCATTCTCCGTCACGATACAATGTATCTTATGAAATAAAAATATACCCTCATATTTTTATAAACAAGATTCGAGTCTTCCTTTTTCTCCATGTTCTGGATTTTCCTCCTGCGGACCAAGATGGCTATACAACATGTGAATGAGAGATTTTAGTGGTTGTCTCAGTGTTGCAAAGTATTGTTTGTTGTTTGTTATTTATAGTAACAAGAGTTCTCTATACTTTATAGGTAGAACAATTCCCCCCAAAACCAAATTTATTACTTAAATCTGTAGAGTAGTCAACATCTGTGTCTCGTTAAATTCATTCATGTCATCAATTTCATCTTTTGATCTTCAACTGAAAACCACTAAGTCCTGGAGGAGGGGTTGGTGAGCCCTAGAATACAACAAAATGTTCTTGCATGAAACCGATCGAAAAGTCACATGTTTCATTGTAGACAACACAGTGTTGCCAAATTGACAATTTTTCGACTAGATCTGGCTGATTTCTTTTTTCCAATGTATCCGATAAAAATCTACGATAGCCAAAAATCTTGCCAATAATTTTTAAATAAAAGTAAACGTTTTATTTTCATTAATAATTTATTCTGGAGTCTTAGCTATTTGAAAACTTTGGAAATGAAAACTTTAGCCATCACAATAAAAAATATGTCGTAAAATGCCCTTTCTGATAAGCTGCCACCTGCCCCAAATTGCTTCTGGTGGCCCTGACCAGCTTATTAAGAAATGAGCTCAATTGTGTTTGAAGGGCTGTTTACCCCAGAAATATAGATGTATAGAAATTAACAGATAAAGACTGGAGTTACGACATAACAATGGATTTATTTGTAGAAAAAACAACACAAGATAGCGTAATGCATAGAAGCTGTTATCAGAGTTCAAAGGTTGATTGAACGTTCTGTTGTATTAATAGAAGTGAGTGTAGTTAAGACAAGACAAAACCATGCATGGCATGAAACAATTACTTATTAAAACTAGAAAACACCCAGAGAGTGTATACCTCTGCCAATGCCATTGTCAGGGGAAGTTTACTTTAATAACAATGATCATAGTATGATATCAGTAGTAGTGGTAGCAATAGTATTAAGGGCTTGACTGCTGATGATATAGAGAGAGATAGAAAGGCTATGGTTCACTATGTGCGCAAAGAATATTAGTTGTTTCTTCCAGTTTATTAAGAGTTCAATTAGGTTTGAAGTGTTGTTTACCCGAGAAATATAGATGTAGAAACTGACAGAAGATAAAAACTGAAGTTATAACGTAACAACAAATTTATTCCTAGAAGAAACAACACAAGATAATGTAATGCACAGAGTTCAAAGGTTGATTGTAAGTTCAGTTGAATTAATAGAAGTAAGTGTAGTTAAGACTAGACTAGACCATGCATAGCAAGAAATGATTACTTACTTCGTGATGTGAAGTCAGATTTTTTATGAATATAAGATAATACCTTGTTTTAAAGGGCGCCTAAGTTCAGCTTACAGCAACAGGAGCCCTAGGACCTGCCCCGTTCTTATCTGAAGAAACGTAGCACCTATAATAAGAAGAAGAATTGCTTTTAAAGAGTCCAGTTTTACTACTTCCTTAATAGAATGAAAGTTACTACTTGGGTTGAAGATGTAAGCATGTATGTAAGAAAGAGTGTGTATATAATTCATACAAGAAATATGTGTGCAAGTATGTGTATGCAGAAAGGACGTTTGTAGGCAACAGAATTAGGATTGGACGCTGATTGAAATGAGTTTTCCTTCTTATAGGAGAAGGTATGTGGAAGGTGTTGGTTGGTTGAAATGTTAGCTTTTCGGTGTGGTTCTTGTCATCTTCCTAAAGTTAATTATGGTAGACAAAATACTAGTCTTCTCATAGACATTTAGTCTGCGATGCGTATCGAGTTACAATTCAAATGGATATTTTCATGCTCTGTGCGCTTAGTTATCTGCAAAGCACTTGTGGGCAGATAAATAGGTTTTAGGAATATTTAAACTTGGGTGTTCTATGGAAATATGATTTCACTCAATGACCGGAGTGTTTTTGTTTGAGTTCAAAATACATATGTATGATATGTATCCGTTACACACCCACCCAGTGTTGTATCAGCCTTAATGCTTTTGTTAAATGTATTTATTCACAAGACTCACTGTAGTGGGTCACAGTAATGGGGGGAAAGTGAATTTTTGAACACGAACCTGGGACATGAACATTTAAACCAGAAAATTAATTTATCTCTCGATGGGACAAGCCAATGTTCCCTCTAATATTTAGTAGTCAATGTGCGCAAAAATATTTTGTTGAGCAAATTTTTTCCTGTGACAAAAGTATGTGTGCACTGGATGCTTTTGCAGATGTAAACTTGAAATTGTTTCAAGATAATTTAGGCACTGTCTATCTCTCACTGACTAACCAAGTCTCCCGCGAAATGCGGGATACTCCCGCATTTTGAAGATAAGTGCTGCCCACCCCCCATGTAATGAATTTGTATGAATCTCCTGCATTAAAAAAAAATATTCCTGTAAAAGATTTTTCCCTCCTATTTGCAGACCTACCAAGTCTCCTGCATTTGGTTTAAAATTATGTTAAAATAGGTTTTCAATAGACTGAAATAGCTGTTTTAGAGCTTCTAGAATTGAAAATTTACCCCCCCAACCAGGGAGGGGGGCATATTTTAGGAAATCTCTTCTGAGAATTTCTAAACCTTGGCAGGTCTGCTCTCATGGCTAATAAAACTGCATTGGCATGTTTTAATATAATACAAGTATGATTGCATTCTACGAAGTAACGTATTTAGTTAAGATTTTATTCTATACTTTAAACTACTTAGTTCAGTTTGTAAGTATAATTTTAATTACTACATTATTTTAGGTAAATAACATTTTGTGAGCACATTATTTTCTGTGCACTGGTTGCAAAACGTGTGTGCACACGCAAAGACAACTATGGACACTAGGCCTATGAGATAGGGGTGCAGGGGTACATCGTACTTGAACCCAGAGGTCCAAATGGGGCCCGAAGTCAAGGGAGGCTCAGGAATGTCCTGGGATCTCAGAAAATGTTTGCAAATATATTGAAGTGGATGAAAATGTTGGATTTGAATTAATTTTTTGACAAATGTAAACAACATTTAAAACACTCTAAAACCTGCTTTCAGTACGCAAAAGTATTTTTATTTTATTTTATGCTTTTTTCCTGCAATTAAAACCAAAATTAAAACTTCAAAGAAGATATATAATTATTGCAATGCATTTTAAAAAGATTTTTTAAAAGTCTGCTGGAATGTGTGCATACAATTTTACCAACTCAAAAAATATTTTCACATTAGTGTCAAACTAATGTGAAAATATTTTTTTGCCAAAAAGTGCTAATTTTTTAAAAAATAGCCAAAAATGTCCAAAAACTGTCAAAAAGACACTAAAAATGGTCGAAATGTTTTAGGCACAAATATGCTATTTGAGGCAGGGGGCAACTTATCAGAAAGGGCATTTTACAACATATTTTTTATTGTGATGGCTAAAAACAGCTAAAATAGGCTAAAGTTTTCATTTCCAGCTAACTTTATTGCTAAAAATGTGTTATATACTCAATTAAAGTCCACAGATCAAATAAAATAATTAAGACTCCAGAACAAATTATTAATGAAAATAAAACGTTTACTTTTATATAAAAATTATTGGCAAGATTTTCGGCTATCATAGATTTTTATTGGATACATTGGAAAAAAGAAATCAGCCAGATCTAGTCGAAAAATGGTTAATTTGGCATCACTGTGTTGTCTACAATGTGACTTTTTGATCGGTTTCATGCAAGAACATTTTGTTGTATTCTAGGGCTCACCAACCCCTCCTCCAGTTCTTTTTTTTTGTACTGCCAAAACAAGAAACGCACTGAATCTAGCACTAAACACAGATGATGCCCCTCGCATTGAGAGTGAGTTTATTCGTATGCTCTCGGTCTATTCTAGCATCCGGTCGACCAGTTTAATTTAGTATGGCACAAGGCGAAATTGGGAAAATAGTGATTGAAAGATTGTGTTGCGCCAGTCTTTCAAGTGAGAAAAGCCTACCTTGAAAATCATTATTATACACTGATTTATTTCGAACTGTTGTCCGCATCTTGGTTGTTATAGTCACAACGTTTCAGTCGTTGTACCCTCCAACCATGGGCGTCCGCTGGGGGTGGGGTCAAACGGGGCATTTGCACACCCTGGATCAGACCTCACTTATGGTTGAAAGTTGGAACCTTATAGTCAATAAATGATAATGGTGCTGTACAATTCTTTTATGTAACCCTAACTTAATTTACCGTATAAAAAGATGGTATTATTTTTCTCTGGTAACAGGGTGTCGGTAAGATATATTACGAATATATCCCTTTGCCCCCCCGGAAATATATCCTTTAACCCACTGGTAAAATGGCAGCGGACGCCCATGCCTCCGACCCTCTTTAGGTGTCTGTCATATTCAGTAATGTTCTCGGAATTTCGAACTGGACTCTTTATTCAATCCACGGGGTAGATTCCGCTGTCCATGCTAGGGGATATCTCGTATTAGTTAATCCTTCTGTTAATTTACCTCTGCCAAAGAAGTTGGAGAGGTATATGCATTGCCCTGTGTCTTCCCATCTGTCCACACAATATTTCCAAAAGTTCTCAAATGAAATTGTGTGGAAGGCTCGACCATGATGTAAAAAGAAGTGATTACATTTTTGGGTGGATCTAGGAATTTGTTTTCGATTGAGAGATGTTTTCAATTCTTTCATACATTTATGTATTCGCTCATGACTGTCCACAGGATATCTCCAAAAGTTCTCAATGATTTTCAATGGAACTTTGTGGAACTTTGGGCTAAGGCAGAGGTCATTAAATTTTTGGGTGGATCCAGGATTTATTTTTGATTGAGTTAGTGTACAGCGTTGTCAGCTCTCTGAGTGCTTTCTAGCTCGTCCTTTGTTAATTTGTCCTTGTGAAGCAGAGTATACGATTCTACTGCCTGACTCAGAGATTGAACCCATGGCCACTAGGTAAACTGCAACATTTAATCAACGCTTATATCCACTTCGATAATCAGGTGGTGTAATTTTAGAGCCTTAAACCTAATGTCAGTTTTTTGAATTGAACATCATATGGGAGCTTTTGATCAGGAAAGAACATATGATAGGCAAGGCCGGCCCTGGGGTTTCTGGTGGGCCAGGCCAGCTGAACTTCTGTGCCATTTAAAGCCTGGCTGAACATCTCATCGGTCATGAGAATTTCCTTTGCCAATTGTTTCTCTTAGTTTCACCTCAACAGAAAGTGTTTAACTGTCAGATATTCACTTTATCCAATCTGTATCTCGTGTGCCAAATCATCGCAGTTAGAGAGAAAATACACGCAACAAAAAAAATAAATTTTCACTGGTGTTTAAAATATGTTCACTGGCTTTGAAAAAATTCTTTCACTGCACACTATTATTCAGTCTCAGGGTGATTTTGGGGTTTGCACTTCTTGCACAAATTTTTAATATTAGGATGGGTTGAGGATAGACAACATCTCATATCATCTTCCACATCTGCTTTCCTTTTGTTTGTCTTCAACCTCAGCAGTGTGGAAAATCCGGTTTTGCATAGATACACAGACCAACCAACCTCAGAAGTTATCAGATAGGGAGAACTGGTTTCTTTACAGGAAAAAATAGGGAGAAATGAACAAAAATAGCGAGATTAATGAAAAAATTGTATACCAAGTATTAAAAAACCCAAATGTATGTTTCCTCTCTAAAAGAAGCTTTACAAAATGTAAAAATAAACAGTTTTTATTTGTAAAGAAACTTTGTAGTGGCAGATTTTTCCTATTTCAATAGTTCTTCCCCTGGTTGCCATTTGTGACGACAGGGTGTGTTTGACTCAGGATAATTTGATTTTGATACTGAAGATAATGTACCTTTTAGTTATAGACTTGAACGGTTATCAATTTTGTTTTTACGTACAATGCTGAACAGTCTTTCTAACTGTGCATTGCTAGGTAAAGTAAACTGACATTATGTTATGATAACCCCTAGAAACTGGTTATTTTGCAATATCGGGAGATAACAAGAAGAAATTGGGAGAGCGGAAGAAGATGTTTAAAATCGGGTGAGTTGGCGGGTATGGATACATGGAATCAAAAGGTACAATAATTTTTAGCGCGAGTTGTAAAACTGCTGGATATGACACAGTCATCCTTGGCCAAAACCTGTTTAATGAGACAAGGTTGAAAATGTCTCCGTCCGTAGAATCATTTTAAGTGCAATAAATTCTTCTGGCACTTCTTCAGGCAGGTCCTCAATGTCCACAATAAAAGGGTTTCTGGCTGATTTGGTTTCTGCTGAATCCGCTTGCGGAAAATATCTTCCAAATTCTTCCTTCTGATTTTAAAGAAAGACTTTCACTTTTTTGGCCATATCTTCGAGTTTTTTGCCGGGAACGTCTCCAACTATCGTAGGCGAAAACCTATCTTTGCTACATGTAAAGAAAGGGGGGGAAAGGCTCATTTACATACACTTTGAAATGGAATAAAATAAGTGATTTACATGACAAGTAATGAAAGAAACGAATAAACAGACATAGAAAAACATTTATGTAGGTAAGATCTTTAGTTTAAAAAAAAAATTTCCATAAATGCTTTAAGACTGTAAGACTGATATAAATATAAACAGTTAGAGAAAAAATACATTCAACAAAAAATACACTTTCACTGGCGTTAAAAATACGTTCAACGGCTTTGAAAAAATTCTTTCATTGCACACTATTATACGGTCTCAGGATGATTTTTGGGTTTGCACTTCTTCCACAAATTTCTTAATATTAGGCTTGGTTAAGGCTTGAAAACATTTTTTTTCAGCAACATCTTTAGTGTTTAAAGCTACAAAGCTTTCTAGACTTGGAAATACAACCCCTGGTTTAGAACCACTGACTAGTCCAAATGAATCTCTGAGTAACTGAGAGAAATTTAGAAAGGGGTTGCACCATCCCCAGTCTCCTCCTATTCGAAATTTGGGTCTTTGCCTGGGCTCGGATCCTGGCTCCAACCGTAAGTCGGTCAGTTTAACCATTTTATTTTTACACAGTTATAAAATCTGACCAAATGCCAAATGACCGTTTTGTCCAGGAAAAAGACGTCATAAGTTGTAGGAAATTCTCACAAGCTTTTTAGCTATTTCTTTCTTTTTTCTCAACAAAGCCCATTTTATTGTTTAAAAAATAAAAAAAATAAAGAAAGTTTGACATCTTTCGTGAAACGATAAATGTAGCAAGCGA
>VCCN01002941.1:2219110-2252134 GCA_006491835.1 Architeuthis dux
CATCTAAATTGGCAATACTGAGCAAGAGATGTAACTCATATTTCAGTATGTCAGCCAGCCGGTCAGTCAGTAACATCAATCGGTGCTGGAGATGCTAGCCCAATAAAAGGTACTGAAGCGACTTCTAAAGACTGTAGTGGTTTAAACAACACTTATGTTATTTAAGTTAATTTCTACTGGATTCTGAGCAATGAAACGTGAAAAACTTAAAAACTAAAAGCAATGACTCCTTTCTGTAAAATTACAGATGGATAGGCCTCCTATCAAGCTCGTATGAGCATAATTTAAATTAAAAAATAACACATTTTCAGCACGATTTGCAAAAAGTTTAGAAATGTAGGTGTGCTCTGTACTATGTCTGCACCCAATTCACTTCTATCAGTGAGTACAGTAACCTCTTTGTGTGTGAAAGGTTAAATTGATGAAATGACATTGTAATCCTATATCCTTTTCAGTTCTTTATTATAAATGTTGTTTAAAGAATTTCCATATAAGAAGTGACTTAGCTTTTTTTTTCTTGAAAGTTTTTATCATTTGCTTAACAAACCTTTTGTGCCTAATACAAAATGTCTTCCTTTGAGTTCAGAGACTTCCATGTTGTTCTAGAAGATTCTCAGTTGTATTGCTCTACTATCTTCTGCATGTTATTTGCTTTATCAACTTGTTGTTGATAAATATCAAAATATTAGAAACCATCAACATAGGTTTCTTCAGTTTTTAAGTGGGTCTGGCTAGCTATCTGTCTATGTATGTGCTGTGCGTACAGGCCGAACCAATGGAACTGAAAATTTAAACAGTACTCCTTATTATGTCTAGAAAAAGAAAAAAAAAAGTTTTTTAAAATTTGCCTCCAAAATAGGTTTTTAGTGGGGATTCAATTTATAATGTAAGTTCATCCTAAATTGGTCCCTTAGTTTGTGTCCAGCAGTGTTCATACTTGTTTTTTAAAAAAAAATTCTGACTTTTTAGTGATGCAAGAGAAGTAACTTATTCATTGATCACCCGTTTTTCCAATTTTTCACCCCCAACACAGCATAATGCCAAAATATTTTGGTCACGTGACAGTTTGTATTGAGTCACTAACCAGCCCTTTTGCATTATTATTCTATTCATTCATGGAGAGGCACCCTATCTCTACAAGATCATCAGATGCAACATATTCTTGAAAAAGGATGAAGAACATATCAGTTGAAACATTGCAATAAAAACAAGTCTGCAAAATTATGGAAATTAAGATTGAGATGAAAAAAAAATTCAAAATGTCACAAAGAGTGAAAATCAGAAAAACATACTTATCGGTAATCAATATTTAACTAAGTGCTGTGATAACATAGAATGGGGGATAAATTTCTAATTCAATCTTTATTATTATTGGATGAAGTATTGTAATAAAAGTGGTTGTAACTACAGCCCGGCTCGTACTCGTGACGAACAAAAAGGTTTGAAGCTTTTTAATGGTGTACATGAACGATCTTTATTACGTGTTAACTTTACGTACAGTACAGCATGTTAACTTTACGTACAGTACAGCATGTTAACTTTACGTACAGTACAGCATGTTAACTTTACGTACAGTACAGCGTGTTAACTTTACGTACAGTACAGCGTGTTAACTTTACATACAGTACAACGTGTTAACTTTACGTACAGTACAACTGTTAACTTTACATACAGTACAACGTGAAAACTGCAAAACAACAATAAGGCCATGAATTAGGCAAAATACACAATACATTTAAACGGTTAACATCGTAAACCGATATACACAACGTTTTATGTTTGAACATAGATAACCGTAAATATAATAATAATGCCATGAATTAGGCAAAATACACAATACATTTAAACGGTTAACATCATAAACCGATATACACAACGTTTTATGTTTGAACGTAGAAAACCGTAAATATAATAATAAGGCCATGAATTAGGCAAAATACACAATACATATAAACGGTTAACATCGTAAACCGATATACACAACATTTTATGTTTGAACGTAGAAAACCGTAAATACAATAATAAGGCCATGAATTAGGCACAATACATATAAACGGTTAACAACGTCTACGCTTGAACATAGAAAACCTTAAATACAACAATAAGGCCATGAATTAGGCAAAATACAATACATATAAACGGTTAACATCGTAAACCGACATACATAACATTTACGTTTGAACGTAGAAAACTGTAAATACATTAAGGCCGTGAATTAGGCGAAACACATCTCGACGGTAAAAACATTGTAAATAACACATGCAGCATTTGAATGCACAATCACTCGATAGCTACAAATAAGAAATAAGTTTATGAAGCCCGTTTGGAGCGGCAATCTAGTTCGAGACGAATTGAACCAGAGCACAAAGGTTTGAGACAAAGGTAAAAACTCTTTTCTGTTACCGTAATTCGCCTTTTGCTGGTGTAGATGGTCTTAGGACTCTGATGTCTTGATCGGATGAGGAGAGACTGTGCGCTCCCAGTGCTCTCAGTGATTTTTGCGAGACTGCCTGGAAGAGTCTGGCAGTGCCTTAATATGGGCCAAGAAATGTGTGTGTGCGCTGAACATGTGTTTCGGATTAACCCTGGAGTCACAAGGTCAAGTTATTCTGACCCTGGCTTCGGCCAAATTTGGGGTCGCCTTTCTACGGAGGAAAAATGTCCATAAATTCAGATCCCACTTATATTCTCATTAGTGGGGACAAGGCCAGGCGAAAAATGACTCTGTCTGTCTGTGAATATCAATTCCCTATCATGAGGCATGCATGGTGGTGCCTGGGTTCTCCCCATCCCAACTCTTACTCCCGGACACCTGGTTCTTTTGAAATTTTACTTTATCTCAAACCATGTGTGTCTGGTTTCAGCCACAGTGGTGTGTTACAATACTTTATCCAATAATAATAAAGATTGATTTATAAAAAAGACTACTAGGTCTCATATGTAAAACAACATTAATATGGCGCAGAAAGTTGGTTGTAGGGAGTGCGTTTATAAGTGTAAATCAGCTTCTGCTAATCCATGAAGTCTTTGTGGCTGATTGGTAAAAGCAGTCTCTCTCAGGCAATGAGGGTGTGAGTTCGTTTCTCACTGAAGGCTTATTTTTTATTTCTGATTGCGCTGTTATTCGTTGCCATAGAAACAGTGGCCCAATTTAATTTGTATAAAAGCAACTAAAATTAGGATGAAGGTAAAAACTAGTCAAATTTAATATAAAGTGGTATGTTACAATACTTCATCCAATAATAATAAAGATTGAAAGATATACTCATTGACAAATACTGAATTTACTAGAAGAATCCAGAAATTATGAATCACTGCCACCCATATATGCTGTGTTGGGGGTGATCAATTAAAATGTTTGGCTGTGATCACTAAAAAAAAAGGACTGAATTTTAAAAAAACAAGCAGGCACAAACTAGTGACCAATTTAGCATTAACTTATATTAACAGTGGCCTGAATTAATAAGTTGTATAAAAGTCAACTAAAATTAGGATGAAGGAAAAAATAGTCAAATTTAACAAAAAAATTTCTAATTGTTAAGTATTAAATTAATCCCCCATTTTGTGGCCATGATAGATTCTGTACCTTTTTATAATGAAGAGAGGATCAATTAGAAGCTTTCTTAAAGGAAATCTTTTGGTTAGTATAAAATAATCATTACTGGTTCTGGTAAGTTGCATAAATATGTCTGGGTTTGAGTCTTCTTATTGGTTGAGATAGTTAATAGAGAAGAAAATAAAAGGCAGAGGGGGGAAAGGGATAGAGAGAAAGATAGTTAGAGAGGGAAACGCATAGAGAGAAAGATAGTTAGAGAGGGAAACGCATAGAGTGAAAGATAGTTAGAGAGGGAAACGCATAGAGAAAGATAGTTAGAGAGGGAAACGCATAGAGAGAAAGATAGTTAGAGAGGGAAAGGGATAGATAGAGAGAAAGATAGTTAGAGAGAAAGATAGTTAGAAAGGGATAGAGAGAGATTGTTAGAGAGGTAGAGGGTGAGAGGGAAAGGGATAGAGAGTTAGAGGGTGAGTGCGGGAAGGGATAGAAAGAGGGGGTAGTTAAAGAGAGAGAAGAAGGGTTAGTTAAAGAGAGAGGGCGGGAAGGGATTTAGAGAAAGGTTTCGTCCGCTCTCCGAAATGCAGTAAAGCCATGAAGCAATTACCGTTTATTTATATGGGAAAAATATTTGATTATTCCCAGTCCCCCAAAATAACCTTCCTCCACGTCTTCCTGCCTCAGGTGTTGAAGGTCGAGGTTCGTCGGCTGATGTGAAAGGCTTGAAATACGACAGTGTATGCTTGACTGCTTAGCCTCACGCATTTTTCTATTTAACAGTTCTTTGTAGGCACTGAAAACATCCTGCAAACCTCCCCATAACCAACGTGCCCTTTCAGTCATTGCAGCACTGTCATTTGAAGTGAAAATCTCATGAAAGTTTTTTGGTCTGGGAATGCTCAAAACTTTTTCCGATATAAATTAATGGTAATTGCTTCTTTGCTTTAAGCCATTTCGGCTCACAAATGTTTTCATAAGAACTCTCCCCTTGGGACCTCACACACTTATATCAGCATACCTTCTGCTTTTCAAAACAGTCTGCAAAGTCCTCTTTTGGGATCGCCATCAGTGGCACCATCATATTCTTCTTAATCGCATTCATGGTCTGAAATCTCCTTCCTTTACATGGCAAAAATCCAGAAGTCGCAGGGAGACTGTAAGGGGGGGGGGGTGACAGACCTGGCTGATGAGATGGCACATGTCATTGTGAATACGACAGTCACACAGTACACAAGCCATTTAATGGTGTCTCACTGCTGACTGAAAAACCCCATGGGAGAGTCTGTACATCCATGTGCAGTAAAGTTCCCCTCTGACTTGTTGCCAAGTTACATCAAGGCTGCGCAACCAGTCCTCGAGATATTCAAAATGGCTGGATACTTTCTGACCAAACTTCATATATTTATTTCTCCCAAAAATTGATTCAAGTCATAGGGTTGGTTGATAATGCTTGAAGGAAATGATGCTGTTAAAAGTATCTTTACTCATTTATTCATAGTCTGATCTGGTGGCTTTCACTGGAGATAAACATTAAACTAGAGAGTGTGTGGCATGGATTCTTGTGAAAGATGGTTTGAAACAGCTATAAAAGAAAAAAATACTCCTAAATACAAGAAAGGAGCAGAAGCTACTGAGAATATTTAAAGGACCAATCTAATGTGCCAATTACAGGTAATTGGTGAAATAGGTCCTTTAAATATTAAATATTTTGGCATTTCTCAGATTTTTTGGCAATTTTAGATAGTTCTCAGCAATTTTCAGTAATATTTGGCAACTTCCTGCAATTTTTGGTTATTTTTGTTAATTATCAGTAATTTTTTAACCTTTTCCTAGAATTTTCGAACCTCTTCGTAATATTTTATTTTTGGATGATTTCCGAACTTTTCCAGAAATTTCCGAGCTTTTTTTAGAAATCTTTGAACCTTTGAACTCTCCAAGAATTATTTTTTTAATTTTCTTTTTAATTTTTGATTTTTAAAAAAAATTTTTTAAAAAGAATTTCAGAATTTTTACCATCATATTCGTATCAAACAAATTAGCTTTGTTGGAAATATCTGTGCTCATTTTAAGTTGCAGTGAAAAACACTTTCGTCCACAATCAATCAGTTGATTTACAAAATTGTTAGACATCTCTCTTATTTGATCTCTAATTGTAGTGACCGATAACAAAATTAAATATAAGTCTTTTGCATTAACCTAACTATTATCGTGGCAGGTAGAATTAAATTCTTGACTATTGTTTGGAGTTTGTGATTTTGCTATTAAGAGAGATACTTACATGCAGTAATGTCTTGTTCATTATTGTTACTAGTCGCATTTTTTCTTATAAATATCTGATTCGCTTGTAATTCTTTCAATTTCATTTGATAAAAATTCAATCGATCAACCTGTGTATTGTTAGGGAAATCTTAGTGTCTTTCAGGTCTACACAGCTCTTTGTTGCATGCATACGCTTTTAGAATTATTTGTGGGAAAGGAATAATGTTACTTTATTTTGGTGAAGATCATGACTGCAGATAGACTGCAAACTCGACACTGTTTACTCTTTATGGTTATGTAGATTTAAGGTGCACGTAAAAAGCTGCACAAAGGGAGGTTGGGAAAACGCAGACACAGTTTGGTTGCGAACTGTCACTGGATTGCACGTCAAATGCTGCCCAAAAAGGGGGTTGGGAAAATGCTGACACAGTTCGGTGCAAACTGTCACTGGATAGCTTAAATGCTCCAATGCTGGAATGAAAACTCGAACGGGACACCTCCTAGACAGTCACCGGTTCGCCTAGATCAACACTTGTTAAGCTCCTCAGACTGACAGCAGCGTTGTACAAGTCCCAACCACAACTCTCCATTCGTCGCTTCTCCTTTTTATTGGCCAGAACAGTGCGGGAAAGAGTGAAGTATCCCGGATGTACTGTGCAAAAAAAATATTTTTGCGCTACCAAAAAGCGCTAAATCTTTTTAAATGGCTGAAAATGGCCAAAAACACCAAAAATATGCTAAAAATGGTCAAAATAGCCAGAAAATGGGGGGAAAAAAGCCAAAACAGCTAATTTAGCGCTTTTTGCACTGCCAAAACAAGAAATGCACGAAGCACGCTAAATTGGCAACACTGGTACTGTGACAGCTTTTGATTTAAAAGAGCTGTCACCAGCACATCTGGCTCTTTTGCCGACGCAAATGCAAATGCAATCTCTGAACTTAGCCACAGGTTATTATAGGAAAAAGTGCTGGAGAAGCTAAACAGTAGATCAGTAAAGCTTATGGTATTGATGCAGTAGGTGCAAGCATGTTTGTTCATGAAAAGGAGATTTTGAGCCCAAGGCCAAGTCTGAATGACTTCAAAACTTATGAAAGATACAACACAACATATAAACTTAGAGAAAAACTCAGATGAACCAGTCAACTGTAGTATTTAGTTTGTTTACAATCTTTAGTAAAATCATTGAAGCTTGGAAAATGGGTTGCATGGGAAGTTATACAAAAGTCAACATTTAAACACTTGATTTTCTTGTTTGACATAGAAAAGTCATTTCTGGAAAAGATAATCACCAGCAATGTAAAATAGATTTATTATGAGAATCCAGAATGAAGACAATCCTGGCTAGATCCAATACAGCCATCAACATCTTATAGCGAACAGATTTTTGTTGTGTGTTTGGAATTCAAAGGGAATTCCTTTTTACGAATTACTGGAAACTGGATACACTTGCTATGCACTGCTGCTGTGAGCAATTGGCATGATTGAATGATGTGTTGGAAGAGAAAAGAGCTTTTTCTTGGCAAGGAAATTGACCAGTGATTTTGCTGCATGACACCTGCCTATCCTCATGTTGCAAATGTGACAGAGCAAATGATCATAGAGCTAGAATGGGAAGTTCTTCTAAATGTGGAAAATTGTCTAAATCTGTGGTTCTCAGACTTTTTTTTGCAGCTCCCCGCCTCTACTTTGGACAAAACCTAGGCCCCAGACCTCTAACTCAGACATTCAGAAACCATATTCCAACTAGACATTTATTTTGATAAATTCAAATCTTACAAAACTCTTCGAAAAACAGCACAAAAGGTAGTGTTAGTTGCTTGCTTGTTTGTGAGATTGTTTATTTTTTACGTGGGTTTTTATTCGTGGCGCAACCGACTGTGCCAATGCCAGTCTCATGTCCCATTCTGCATTAAGTCTATTGTGCTGCTTAGTTTTTATTTGTTTTAATTAAATCTGAAAATCCAGCTTTGCACAAATATGTTATCAGAAAGTAAAATCTTCACTGCTGCAACGCAAGGCTTGAAACTTTGAATCCCTGACCATCATTAACCAAATGTCCAAATACTTGTAAAATTCAAACACTGGCTTAGTCCAGTCATTATTTAAATCAATGAAGACCTCTTGCAAAGAATCTGGAACAGACTGAGTAATGGCCGTAAATGGTGACACAATCCACTCGTACTTAGTGTTCTCAGTCTGGTCACCAAAGTACTTCGAGAAGTTGAAGCTCAGTTGCTGCAAATACTTTTGTATCACATCCTTGGTAACTCCCTCCCCAGTCACATCATTGTCAATAAATACTTTTAAGGTGGGGTAAACCTCAAAATCACCTCTTAGTAATTTTGCATGCCACAGCGTTTTTCTTGGAAGGCGTGTACAGAAGATGTACTGTGGCATTAATAAAAAAAATAGAAAGCTGTCAGCTGTTTTTTTCAGTATCTTGAAATTTTGGGAATACTGACCAGACACTGAGTGTTGCAAGGAACAGGAACAAGTAAGAGTCTGAAGGTGACAGGTCTAGAGCAGTGGTTCTTGGGGGGACTGAAAGGATATCTAGGGGGGCCTGGAAAAGTTGAATGAATGAGAATTTTTTTAAGGAAAGCAGCTGCTAAAAATCATAAACAGTGTGAAGTGAAGCTATTTTTCTGAATATGTAATTCAGAAAAATGAAGGACCGGCAATGAAGATTGGAAGGGATAAGGGTGAGCATGAGATGATACAAGCATAGGGTGAGAAGAGCAGAGGCATGAGATAATGGATAATCTTAATTATCAACACCCGTGGGATTTTCAGGGGTCGAGCTAGTTTAGCTGAAAGGTGGTGTTATAGAAAACCTGGGAAAATACTTTGATGACTGAATAATGAAGCTATGGATGTATATATACTTTAAATAAGCAGTTAATTGAGTCATTAAGCCAGCGTCAGTGTGGTCGGGCTGGGATTAAACTAATAAGAAAAATGGTAGTCAAATTAGGTATGTCCGATATCAGAATAAAGATTATTTTTTTTAAATACTCATATTCTCGGATATGACTGTCTTTTCACTTGGGCTATTCCATGCGTTTACTACTCTTGCCGAGAAGAAATGTGGAGGTCTGAATTTGTAGTTTATGGCTGTGTCCTCTGGTTTTACTGCAGATAGATAAAGTCAGCATTTTCTTATCAGGGCATTTTGAGCAATGAATGTCAGTATCCACTCTATGCATGTTGTTCTGGATTCTATAGACTTCTAGTAGGTCAGCACATTTTCTTCTGTATTCAAGGGTCTCTAGATTAAGTTGTTTTAATCTTTCAGTGTAAGATATATCTCCCAGCCTCAGAATGGTCTTGGTAGCTCTCCTCTGAACTTTCTCTATGGCATCTGAGCTGTACTTCAGGCAAGGTGACCATATGCAGAAAGCAAACCCCAGATGGGGACATTCCCGAGACTTGTACAGTAGTAGGAAGCTCTCCTCATTGATGAACTTAAATGAGTGTTTTATTTGCTGTATTCACTTTGTTTTTTATATGCACAGTGAATTTAAGTGAATTGTCTACATAAACGCCTAGATCTTTCTCCACTTAGTTATATGAATAAAAGATTATAGAACAGCTGACTATGATTGTTTACTGCATCGCATTTGCAACTTGAGGACAGGTGTGCCCTGTATTCTCATGGCCATCATTGTAGCTGCCAGTCATAATGATTTTTTTCCAGGTGACAGCTGAAAATGAATTCCATTTAAACGGAAGGACAAACACGCACATTGCTAAAAATGGTGGGACAAAACATGAAACACAGTGAAAAAAAAAATCCTTTTTTAAAAAAAAATTCCTTTGCCAACACAGAGCAGGCCACCTCGACCAAATTCAAAGCATGAAATAAATTCTGCTATTACATCAAGACCATTCTTAGACATTATTACTAACACTAACCCATGTATTTGTTTCAGCTAACCTATGCTTATCTTGTATCTGTTTCCAGTGTTCATTGTGAGATGAATAATATATTATGACCTTTTTTTTTCGGAACAGTTGTAGGAGATGGCAAAACAAAACAAAACAAATAGATGCAGTGGTGAGATTGATTTCATTAGTAGACAATATTACTAACACTAACCTATGTATTCGTTTCAGCTAACCTGGGCTCACCTTATATATGTTTCAGCTGTGTTCATTGTGAGATGAACATGTCATCTGAATAAATGGTATGGAAACCTATCTATGAACACAACTTTCAGACGATGAAATGCAATGAGAAAAACAAAGAGAAATCAAATGGGATGATTTCTTCTTTGTCTTCAAGTCTTTCTCGAAATTTGGTCGATTTGTTAGGATTTCTCAGTCAATCTAAACAATTTCTCTTTTCTTCATTCAATTCATAACAATAATATCAAAGTTGAAAAGAATGGCACAAAGAAAACGGAATTAAGAAATTGAAAAACACAATGCAAACGTGAAATTATTTTGAAGAAAATATCCCGCCTGACAACACTGTAAGACAAAATAAATCATCCCGTTTGCTGAAACCGTTAACCAAAACTGTCACCAAAAACTGCTGCCATCGGCTAGTTACCAGGGCCTTTCGAAATAGCCTTCACCTTTTTGTCTCCAGGACTATGACCTAAATAAAACTTTCTATGGGACCAGGCTTTTACTGGTCA
Source organism: Architeuthis dux (assembly GCA_006491835.1). Lineage (NCBI taxonomy): Eukaryota > Metazoa > Mollusca > Cephalopoda > Oegopsida > Architeuthidae > Architeuthis > Architeuthis dux. The sequence continues at coordinate 2,229,567 of VCCN01002941.1, forward strand.
GCATGTGACCCCAATTCAACTATACCATTAGACGCAGGTTGTCCTGCAGTGAAATCACCAGTTGGCTTCCTTGTCTATATAAAGATCATTTCTCTTCCAATGCATCATTTGAATGAACCAATTGCTTACTATAGGGTTTTGCTGTAACAGTTTGTATATTTATACTTATACAAGTTCCAGTAATTTGTAATAAAATTTACTTTGAATCTTACAAAACAAAGAACTTTTTGTCTTTGTAGATTTTATGTAGGTTGAGAAGTTGAAGGCTGTCCTAGATCTAGTCATGATTTTCTCCATTTTGGATTCTCATAATAAATCCAGTTTTTGTTGCCAGGGACTCTCTTGTCCAAAAATAACTGTGTCGAATAAGAGAAAGACAACTGTTTAAACCAGTGGTTCCCAACCATGGGGGAATTGTCCCCCAAGGGGGGAATTTGAGTAGTCCAAGGCGGAATAAGGCTATTAGGTAAAAATAAAAGTCCAGAAATAGTTTTCTGCACTTCTATCTATCAAGTTGAAGGCTCGAAATAAGCTCCAAGTTGAGAATGATTTAAGATATGCTCTCTCACTAATAGCCCTGCAAATCGAAGAACTGGTAGCAAAAAACAAGAACAGAGATCACATTGATGTGTATATCAGTTACGATAGCAGAATTCTGATTTTTTTGTAATAAACTGGAATTTCAAATGTGTTCTAATTATTTTTGCTTGCTTTGTTTGAGTAACAAATACAGAGCAGCAGATGTACAATTATAAAATTAAACCAATTCTTATTATGAAGCTGTCTAATTATAAATAAAATAAAGTTATTATTTGAAATTATTCTTTGTTGCAACTTAATACATGGAGTGGGGAATACTAGTAATCTTATTGACAAAAGTGGGGAATGACTCAAAGATTGGAAACCACTGGTTTAAATGCTGATCGATATTCTTTTGCTTTAATTCACGTGGAACCCATTTTGCTAGTATCTGAATTCTTTCCTACCACAGTTGACTGGTTGCACAAACAATAAAGAGCTGTGTACACTTCAGACACTTCTAAGATTTCTTTAAGCTTGTATAAAAAGTAATGTTGTGAACTATGCATCAACCTAATACATACACAAAGATTATGTTGTACCTCATGAAACATTGGATTTTGACTGGGATAAGTAAAACAGTATACTTAAAACACAATACCCATTCTTTTGAACCTTTCAATACTCTAATAAGCTGCTTAATGTTTCAATTTTATATATCTTGAAGAACTAAAATCCTGATGGGATACATTTATCCCATTAGACATTTATCGAGGAAAATATTTGTCCCATTAGACATTTATCGAGGGATACATTTGGCCCATTAGACATTTATCCTGGGATGCATATGGCCCATTAGACATTTATCCTGAGATGCATATGTCCCATTAGACATTTATCGAGGGATACATTTATCCCATTAGACATTTATCGAGGGATACATTTGACCCATTAGACATTTATTGAGGGATGCATATGTCCCATTAGACAATTATCAAGGGATACATTTGGCCCATTAGACACTTATCAAGGGATACACTTGGCCCATTAGACATTTATCCTGGGATACACTTGGCCCATTAGACATTTATTGTTGTTTAGATTTTACCACCACTCTGAACAGAAATGTATATAATATTCTGGACACCCAGAATTTACTATGTAGATGAATACCATATCTTGGAATACAACATTGTCTGTGGTTGTAAAAGCCAAGAAAATCTCATTTACTTTATTTTTCATGACACATATAGACTTCTAAATGAGATCTACAGAATATATATGTCCCAGGTGTCTCAAGAGGGTTAATCAAAAGTGCATTTATTTTTTTCATTACAAGTAATGACATTATCTTGAATTTTATTATTATATGAAGCATTGTCAACTATTATTAATTTTGACTAGTATTTCTTTCATCTTAATTTCATTTGCTTCTCATCGTAACTACTCAGACCGGCATTCTACGGCTGTTAGTGAACAGATCAGATTGGAAATAAAGAATAAACTCTTAACTAACAGCTGTAGAATAATAGTTTGAGTAGTTGCATTGAAAAGCAACTAAAACCAAGATGGAGATATTAGTAAAAGATTAATAATGGTTGACAGTGCTTCATCTAATAATAGAATTCTAGATAATATTACTACTAGTGTATGTAAGCAAAACATCAAATAAGGCAGCAATGAGGATTTGGCAAAAATAAAGAATAAGTTTATATGGTTAGATTTGATCTGCAACTCAAGATATTGCAAGCCAAGACAAGAGACTTGGGATATGTGAAGCTCAGGTGGGGACTGCTGATGCCATGGCCTGCGTAAGGGCACTACTTACTTTATGTCCATAGTAACACAGGAAATCGCTTTTTTTTCCTTCTTTCTCTACGAATAGAAAAGAATGAAAAAAAGGCTGTCTCATCGAATAGAAAAACTGTAAAAAGGCTGTCTCATCGTATTGTCTATGGCACTTGTCTAATTATATGGCCGTGATATTGTGACAAGTCACCTGCTCATCCATTTATTGGCCAATGAAAAAAAAATTATTTTAAATACAATAACAGAGACACAAGATGAATTTTCTTGTAGCTGTGTATGTCATACATATGTGTGCGTGTGTGTACACAAATGCACACACACTCTTGTTTGTGATATATGCACACAAACAAGCATATATACACACATATTAAGAGTGCTTCATATGACCTGCTTTTTTTCTTTATCAGTCAATGAAAAAAGAATTTCATATACAATACAGAAGCACAAGGTAATTTTCCTTGTATCTGTCTGTGTCATATATTTACTGTGTATTTCTGCGGATAAGACAACATTTGAAGCCTCCAAAAAACACCCCCAAAAATGGGGTCAGCCTATAGTCCAGACACAAAAACAGTGACTAAACTGTGAGCTCAAACCATGAAATCAGGCTGAAATTGGAGTCTTGTCTTATCTAAAGGTCGCCTTATAGGCCAAAATATACAGTACTTATAGTTTTTGTAAGGTTGTTATAATGACAGATATTAACAGATAAAAAAGGCAATCAAAAGACGTACTTACACAGATTCAGTTTATTCATACATTTACAATGACCGTGGTCAACGACACACACGTGTGTTTTCTCCGATCTCCTAAAACCAATATGGCTGTTCGCTCACCAGAACGTAAAACAGCGCCCTCTTACCAGAAGTTGATAAGCACTCTCCTGCCTAAGGGGAATAACTCAAAATACTTAACAGTTTTAATACGAAAGTTACAGAATGATGATTTACTTATAACATTAAAATTGTTGAAGCAGAAAACAAATTACAAACTTATTCCTTTTTATGAGTGGCTATGTCAATAACATTTCTTAACTTATTGAGTTCATTCAAATTTTATTTTATTTTGATTAATTCTTGTTTTGGCAATTGATGGCCAAAACGACTTCTTCAAGATGATTTTGTTACGGAAGTGAAATTCTGCTGTACACATTCTTGTCAATATGAATTGGCATGCCCGGGCAGAAGAGGGGGTGCAGAAACTTACTCTAAAAAAAAAAAATATATCAACATCTTAAAAGGGGGGGGGGAGATTGGGAAGTTTGAAAAAGAGGTACTGTATATTTTGGCGAATAAGACAACACATGAAGCATCCAACAAAACGACCCCCAAAAATGGGGTCGTCCTATAGGCCAGATATAAAAACAATGACTAAACACAGACCTAAAACCAGGAAACCCAGACTGAAATTGGGGTATTGTCCTATCTGAAGGTCGCCTAATCTGCTGAAATTTATGGTATATATATATAAATGAGTGTGGTTCCAAAACGTGATAAGTGCTGTTTTTAAAAAAAAATGTGTTTAATTAAACTAAAAATGAAATTCAGGATTTGAATTTTTAATCTTATTACAACCTTTTAGACTGCATATATATAAAAAGGTTGTAATAAGATTTAAAAATTAAAATCCAGAATTTGATTTTTAATTTTATCATGTTTTGTTGGAACCAAATTCTTCATATATAATAGTGTGTGTGTGCATGCATACTCTCTTGTGTGTGTATGTGTGCATACTCTCTTGTGTGTGTGTGTGCGTGCGCATGCATATGTGTGTGTGTGCGCATGCATACTCTCTTGTGTCTGTGTCTGCACATGCATACTCTTGTGTCTGTGTGTGTGTGTGTGCATGCATACTCTCTTGTGTGTGTGCATGCATACTCTCTTGTGTGTGTGTGCATGTATACTCTCTTGTGTGTGTGTGCATGTATACTCTCTTGTGTGTGTATGCATGCATACTCTCTTTTGTGTGTGTGTGTGCATACACTCTTGTGTGTGTGTGTGCATACACTCTTGTGTGTGCATGCATACTTTCTTGTGTGTGCGTGCGTGCGCATGCATACTCTTGTATGTGTATGTGTGCACATGCATACATACTCTTGTGTGTGATATATCCACACAGACATACAAAGAGTATATTAAGAGAGTGCTTTATATGACCTGTGTTGTTTTTTCTTTTTCTTCTTTACGTCAGTCCCAGAGCTGAGAAAGAAATCCTTGGACACATTATGACCTATTTAATTTATAACAGGACTGTGAACTAAGGTCAGGTAATCAGGAAGGAAGACTGGTTTTACAATATGGACCTAGGCTACCCATTTATAGTCAGGCTATTTATATTCTATGGATAAGAACAGATTCATTGGAAACTTCATTCATCATGCAAAATGCCAGTTCATTATTGCTGAACATGTTTGTGAAACTCATTTTTATGATAATATAATATAATATCACTTTATTCATGGTAAAATATCAAGAAAACATTTTGATATATTAAACAATTAGTATAAAATAATAAAATTTGTAAATAAATACCAAAAACAGTTATCAAACCTTATACCTTATAAATATTAACTACAACGTATTGACCTAATTTCCATGCAACTCTGGCCAGTATTATGAGATATGACAAGTTGATCCAATGGCCGCCATCTTTGATGACTTCATAGCTAGAAAACCACAAGGTTTCAGATGTCCACCAAGTCAAAAATACCCACCAGCACACTAACTAAACTAAGCATTTCTGAAACTTTTTCCCTACTAAAACTTTCCTACAGAACCATAGCCAGATCCTGAAGTAATGAGTAGTAGTTTGAAGATTGGCCAAACATAATCTTCATGTTGCCATACTCAGCTAAAATTAGCAAATATCAAGGTATACTATATACCGGAATCTACTGTAAGATCGCCCATGGGTGGTTATTTTAGATGAGCGTTTATTTGTGGGTCAAGTTTTTGTAGATGAAAATTTTGAAAGCATCTATGTTTTAGTGCACTTTAGTATAAAAAAACTGGACAACTTGAATATGCATATAATAATTAAGACATCAAGTCCGAAATATCTGTCAATTTGTTGTATAAACAAAAAGTTGCTTCAAAGAAATTAATTCGCTCGATACTTCTTCACTATTGCTGAATGAGTTTGAAAACAAACAAGTTATTTTATTGATTTATTACAAAAATTAAATTATTTTTTGTGTTTGCAGGCACTAAATATAGTCTATATAATATATAGATTGTATTTAGTGTATGTGTGTTCGGCTCTCGTAGCAACTTACAAAGAAAACACTGTCCAAAGAAATACCAAATACGATTAAAACGAGTTGCTGATTGATAGTGAAGTGAATAAAAACATTCCAGTCCTAACTTTTATTGTTTTATTATGCTCAATTTAGCAGTTGTGATGGCATTTGAATAATGGCCCTGGGCTATTATTTGGTCCATTTTTTTCACTCAAATTTGGCTGTTTTTCTGTTTTACCACCCTGGGTGATCTTATGGTAGATCTTGTTACTAACCTTATTATCTTTGTAATTCTACAGACGACTGGTTTTCTCATTGACACATTACTATTAATTTAGTTAATACCCGTGAAAAAATTCAGGTATATATGAATTTTTATGAGATGATTTTTTAGAATATATAGACAAGGACTGGTTCCTTATACTATATAAGACTTATGTCCGTTCACACCTCGAGTACTGTGAGCAGGCTTGGTCACCAAACTTGGAGAGAGATAAAAATCGTTTAGAAAAAGTCCAGAGACGGGTTACTAATTTAATACCTGAATTAAAAAGTATGAGTTATGAGGATAGGCTAAAAGTGTTAGGATTAACATCGTTAGAAAATAGATTATGCGTGGTTTAGAAGTAGTAAACCCTGATGTATTTTTTTACTAGAAGGGGGTACAAGGGATTGAGAGGCCACACATATACGGTAGAAGCAAATAGAAGTAGATTGAATATCAGAAAATTTCTTTTTAGCAATAGAGTGGTGGGACTTTGGAATAGATTACCGGAATATGTAGTGCTATTAAGAGATGTAAATGATTTTAAGAAGGATAATGATATTTATTACACCACCACAAAAGGTTTAAGGCCCTAGATATTGTGTAAATATGATTGTTATGATGTGTGCTTGTATATACAAATTGTATACTTTTTTTCACACTAGAATAAAATGTTCAAAAGAAAATATATATTTACTAGAGGATGTAATGCATTTGGTAAAAATATCTACCTGTATTTCTGGAATTTGAGTGGTGTCTTCATATTCTCTGCAGTGACCGTGGAATAGATAGATAAAGAACTTTGGTTAATAAGTGTTTCTTCTTGGTCGATGTTCTGAGCGTGATTTATTGCCTTACTTCAAAGTCATTGGTAAACTGGTACTTAAATAAGTTAACAGGTCTCTCTCTCTCTCTCTCTCTCTCTTGTTAGTCTCTATAGTAAAAATGGGGAGGGGAAAAACACTGACACAGTTTCGATGCAATGAGTTAAACGTCAATGATACAACACTGGAATGATTCCTTTAAGGGGCACTTTCTCGCTTAACACTGGTAAGCTATCATAAACTTTGAGCTGCTACAACATCGTTGACACTATAACTCCCAAACGCAATTCTGACGTGGCTTCAGGTGGCGAGTCAAAAGTGAATTACTGAGCCTACACGGCCGGGGCCTGTTACTGCCAGAAACACTCCACATCCGGGCTGCTGGCACTCAACATACAGCTCACCCACATTCCACTTTGTCTATATACGTCAGCGACCTATTTCATTCAGCTTTTGCTTAAGCAGGTCATTTCCTCTTCATCGCCACAGTCTCTTATGAGTTCATTCCCGAGTGCTTCACAAATATGGCCTTGTGGCAAACCTGCTGTCTAATATCTCTGCTCCGTTGCTAAAATAAATACTTCCAAGCCAACAACTTAAAACTAACAATGGCAAAAACATGCAAAATATTACAATTTCTGAAAGAATTCTGACTTTACACGAAAATATAACTCAAACAGCCTAAATACAATATCCATATACACTCATTTCTCTTCCAGACCCATAAAACACCAGATCAAAACCAATTCTTAACTTTATTATAAAAAAGGAGAATTTAAAAAAAAACCTAACCGAAATATTTTCTGACCTTTGTTTTTTTATTTTTAACCGATTCCGATTAAATAACCCACCAAGGGTTGATATGCCGATAAACCAAACCAATGATTTTGTCTCCATTTCTTGAATGATCCGTGGAGACCCAATCATTATTTTTAGCAATTTGGGGTTTTTACGTTGGTGGGGTGCTAGCCTGATGCCCAAGATGGACTGCCGTACAGGGTTAAATTTGTCCAACTGCCCTGCTATTTACACATAGTTCTTGCTAGGTGACCAGCCCATCTCCACTTTTGTTGCTTAATTATTTGTATACCTTTCACTCTAGTCCTCCCTCTGATCCATGTTGATCTTTTTCTATCGCTTAGAGTTATCCCTAGCATTGCTCTTTCAATGGCTCTCTGTGCATCATAGCTGGTATTATGTATTCATTGTTTACTTTATGCTTTAAGCACATTGGCAAGATACTCTTTAATATGTCTCTATTCATGCCGAATGCTTTCCATTCAATTACTAGTTTTGCTCCATCTTAATATTGTTGCTTTTTATCATAACATCTGTGCTGATAGACACTTCAACTGCTCAGGTGTTGTAATAAAAAGCATCAATAAAAATAGTGTTGAATTGAAAACACTTTTTGTATAAGAATCAGTCATTTGTGACTAAATTCAGTGATTTCTTTTTCTTTCATCTGAAAAAACTTGAACGACATGTAACTGGTTAGAAACATGAATTTAATCCTCAAAAGCAGAGATACACATGTGTTGTATAGCCATCTTGGTCCGCAGGAGGAAAATTCTGAACTTGGAGAAAAAGGAAGACTCAAAACTTTATTTCCTGTTTTTGCACATCCGCGCATAATCATTTTTCCTGAGGTCACAGGGGTCACTTCCACTGCCAACCAGGTGTTAGCCCAGAAATGACCTCCAGTGGCACTATATCACAACACATGGACACGCATACACAGAGCACTTGCTGGGGACTGATGGTTATCCCTACGTTGGTTTTCAGTTTGTTTTGTTAATTTCCATGTTTCGCATCCATAAGTCATTGCTGGTATTATGCAACCATTGTATACTTTATGCTTTAAGCACATTGGCAAGGTGTTCTTCAATATGTCTCTATTCATGCTGAATGCTGTTTTATTTCGCTTCATGGTCTTTCTCTTTCATGGTCATTCTCTAACTTTATTACCTGTCCTAGATAGATGTATTCATCAACCTCTTTTAGAGCTTCTCCCTCTATCTTTATGATATAAGCAACAGTTAATAAGTACCCACAGCAGGCTCCCATGGTGTGGAATTCAAGTCCCAACCGAAAGCCCTGTCGGCTGGGGCCTAGAATACGCCGACTGCATACCCTGCAGAGGGGTAAGACCACCCAAACAGGGGCCACCTGTTTTTTCACCAAAGTTGCAAGACAGTAGTTTTAAAAAAAAATAATAACCTTTCACCAAAGTCGCAAGACTCTATTTAAAAAGAAAATAACCTTTCACCAACATCGCAAGACTCTAGTTAAAAAAAATAACCTTTGAAACTATACTAAAAAATATAAAAACCAGATTCAATATATACATACCTTGACAACAACTGTCTACAAAAATGTGCCTACATTAATTTGCCTACAGTAATTTGTCCGATAATAGTCTGTCTACTATAATTTGTCTACATAAATTGTGTATTCAAAAAGAAACTGAATTCAGCACTAAATAACCCGCCAAGAGTCGATGTGCCGTTGAACAAAACAATCAATCAAGTCCTTCCAAACTGCAGCCATGTTCTGAATTCTTGCACTTGGAAGTCCAAAGAATATATTGGACAAAAGTGCAGCTATAAAAATCTTCAAAGAAAAATAAGTGCCCGTCAGTAAAAATGTGTAATTCATCATAAATATATATAACTAGTGAACCTGTGTAGTCAAAAATGATGACAGTTTTATTTTTTAATCACTGCTACCCACAACACTGGTTTATTGTTGGGTTTAGATTATTCATGTATTCTGACATTTATTTCTATGTATCTGGACTTTGCCCAGCCCTAACTGTTCATAGTTAAAAAATACTGAATTCGTTTACTGAGAATACTGTGTAGTTTGAAACAGTGGGCGGGAAGTATTTTTTCAGCAACCCCACCCCTTCTGCTCCGCCAGCCAGTGGAATAGTCCAGTGTTACGACTCAAAAACAAAGAAAATCACACTGTTCATTATTAGGTTAGATACTCAATAGTTTTACTATCAATTGTAGGAATTATTATCACTATCTTAATAAATACTTTTCTGCTATGAGGAATTAATCATTGCTACCCACAACAGTGGTTTATTGCTGAGTTTAAGTTATTCATGTGTTCTGACATTTATATCTATAGTGTTATATACACATTTTGTTAGAAACATTTAATATAAACCAACCATGAACATTTAACTTATATTTTAATCCTATGGGTTCACAGTTCATATCCGGTAAATAATTATAAAGCTTGAAATTTGTTCTTATTTATCTTTTATATTAACTGTAATGAGAAAAGGAACTTGGCCAACATATTTCCACGAGCCTCATTTTAAATGTCAAAGAGCCACACGTGGCTTGCGAGCCGCAGTTTGGCCATCCCTGTTCTATAATTACAATGCAATTGCACAATTATTTAAATACTGCTGTGATTTTTTTGGCGACATGAGTAAACTAGTTGTATAAATAATTACATATTTTTCGAATGAAGCTGGATTTATAATTTTGATAGGAATGTATAGCTAGAGAGGATTGGTAGACATTTTATGTGGAAAGAATGTAGTATTATTGTAGAAAGCTTTCAAATTGGGTGAGCCGAGGGGAAAAAATGAATTGTCTGCTGTACAGTAAATGGGTTTGGTTTACTCCCCTCAAATTTTTGACGAATAAATGATTTTCTTAACAAAACAAGAAAAAGAATGATTGAGACTTTGAGGGTACATTGACTCTGCTATAATAGTCATATCAGATTTTAAAAATAGGATTTGATTGAAATAGTTTTTCTATGGCACATTGACTCATGTAGTGCCAAACAGGATCCAAAATCGGAATTGGATAGACATTTGAACACACATCCAAGATGCTGATTAGGGTTCTGAATGTGGTTACTTGGCACATTGATTCCTTTATAATGGTCATGTACTGCCAAATGACCTGTTCACTGCTTAAGGTGCGGCAAAGCAAAAACAGAATGAAACGGGTCGCCATATATAGACAAAGCAGAAATTGGGTGACCCATATGTTGAGCGCCAGCAACCCGTATGTGGCATGTTTCTGGCTATAACAGGCCCCGGCCGTGAAGGCTCGGTAGTTCACTTTTGACTCGCCACCTGAAGCCACGCTCAAAATGTGTTTGGGAGTTATAGTGTGAATGACGTCGTAGAAGCTCGAAGTTCGTGATAGCCTACCAGTGTTAGGCGAGAAAGTGTCCCTGCAAGGAATCGTTCCAGTGTTGCAGCATTGACGTGCCGTTGGACTCAATGTATCAAAACTGTGTTGGTGTTTTTTCTCCTCTCGATTTCTACTACAGTCATGTACTGCCAAACGACCTGTTCACTGTCACTGACAAAATAACTGATCTTAGCAGGTCATTAGTCCATTGCTACGGACAAGATAACTCTTCTTACGATAGTATGTTATTCAGTCCATTGTCTGCAACTTCTCTCATGATAGTGTAGTGAAATAGACAGGATCAGATTACCAGTGACCAGTGGGGATAGGAACGTGGTCAGATTTGGAATCTGTGTCAAACTGCCTACGTGACCAAGAGGGGTATCAGGTTATCGAAAAACCGTTGGGAATTTAAAAAGTGGGAGGAGTTATGACCATTAGGTGTATAAAGGCCAGATCAAAAACAGTAGAATTAGTTGGGGCCCGGAGACAGTGGGGGATTGCAAGGGGTCCCTGCCTCGTAGCAGTGCCAGTATCAGTAGCAGTAGAAGTAGCAGTCCTTGAAAAGTGACCGACCCCTTTAAAACAACGACAATGGAACAGAATTTCCGTACCTTGCCAAAATCCGCAGACCAGAAATTGACCTGCGTGGTACGGAAATAAAACTTTGTAAAATCTTAAAATACGTAGATTTTGTCGTCTTTTCTCTCCACACACGTGGGAGTGTTTTAAATTGTGTCCCAACATGAATTTCCCTCCACAGCGAAAGTTGGCTCGCGTCGGCGGACCGGACAGGGAGACATCATCACCATCACCGTCTGCAACCCGCGGAGGCGAAGCGGACAGAGAGGTCATTATCTTCATCGCAGTCCGCAGCCCGCGGAGGAAAAATGATCGTCTCTGAAACTCTCTAACCCTCAACAAACTTTCCGTCATGGCGACCTTGCCAGAAACTGCTATCTCTCGCTCTAAAGCTATCTCTCTCTCTTTCCCTCGTGGCGGCCGTGATCGTATGGTGGTTAGCACCCCAAATTACGCTACAATAGTATGTTATTCTTTCACAAGATAGCGGTATCTCCTTGTTCAAACAAAGGAAATTTGCATATTTACTTTGATGATATGACAACTAGTGAATGAAGACTTTCCATTTTCATCAGATTTTTTATGGGAAAAACCTGGCACAGGAGTTACAACGTTAAAAAATATACTTGGCAGTGAACGGGTTAAAAGTAATTTCTCAGTCTTCAATCACACATCTAAGGTTCTGATTCTTCTATGGATTTATGGCACATTGACCCATTTCTATATAATTCAGTGTTGTTTCTGTGTTTGTTTTTCTGTTTGTCAGTCATGCTATAGAAATCTATCTAAACTTGGGCCTATGGGAAGGTTTCAAAGTAAAAGGTTTTAGGATTTTTAAAAAAAAGATTTTTTGTGGGGACTCCATTCATGCCGATAATAATGATCTGATTTCCATCTATTTCTACATAATACTAAAAGTCTGATTCTGTTTTGTGACCTCCAAGTAGCCAAAACGTTGCATTGTAGCCAGAGGTATTGAATTAAGGTACTCCTAATATGCACTAACTTAAAGAATGCCAAAAAACATCAGGGTGATTTGCAACTGAATAATAATAGTGTGGGGTCTGTATTCGCACTCACACCAATGATAATGATCTGATTTCTATCTGTCTATCTAATACTGAAAGATTGATTCTGTTTATCTGTATGCGATCTCTAAGTAGCAGAAATGGTGCATTGTTGCCATAAGTATTTAAGTAAGGTACCCCTAGAAAAAAAGTTTTGAGCTCCCCTTTGAGCCTTTTGCAGGATCTACCTGAAATGCTGTCCATGGGTGGGTTTTCAACTAGTAATATTGTACTAAACAATTTTTTTAGCATCTTTTAGTCTTTACTCATATATCAAGTATTTGATTATGGTTTTTGGCACACTGACTCCTATATATTGGTTATGTAAACAAAATTTCAAGAAGTTTCTAGTTCTGAGTATGTAGTTTGATTGCTAACCATTGTCTAAGCTGGTTCTCAATCTTTTAAACACTTATCGAACATTCTGATTTGAATAAGAATGAGTGTTTCATTGGTACATAGTCACTGCAGGACCATTACACAAGATTCAAACATTTTAACCCTTAACTCTTAAATTCATATAAAAAAAAATTGAATGGCAATATCAGGGGAAATAACTGATTAAAGTTATCTCCCTTTGACCTTAGGTAAATTAAAAAATCTTTTTATATTCAATTCACAAGAGTTCCATTATTTTTTATTCTATTCATAGAAGAGTTCCACGTCATTTAGGTGTGGTATCAAGCGGTTCATGAATTTAAGAACTAAAGGACTCCTGGGCCATATACATCCCAAGGGATATATAAAGTAAATGTGATTTTCCCAGCTCTTACAACTGCAGACAATGACGTCATCATGGTATGAAACCCACACAGAACTTAGTTTGCATTAAAACTTATGGCGGGACAGATATAATATGAGTACACAGTATGCTGGACGGATAACTGGTTATCTGTCCTGCATGCTGTGTACTCACATTATATCTGTCCGGGCTGCACTTCTTTTTTAAGAGCTTCAAGTAAGCACAAGAGTAGAATAAATTCCACATTTCTTATTTTTATATTACTCTAATATGTGATTGTGAATTGCTCATAGTTATATAACTATGGGCAATTCATGATCATATATTAGTTGAGTAATATAAAAATAAGTAATGTAGATTTATTCTACTCTTGTGGTTGCGTGAAGCTCTTAAAAAAGAAGAAAAGTGTGGCCCACGGTCCACATGCAGCCGCAGAGTTGGGGGGGGGGGGGTGAAATGAAAACCGTGGAGTTAGGGTGAGGCTAGTTCGGCAAGAATGCAGAAATAAATATAAAACTTTTTTAAAATCGTGACATCTCACCAGAAGGTTACATTTATCGTAAACACAAAATACATGTATGTGTATTTTGTATGTATGTGTGTGCCACAAACACGGCTATTTTTAGTCATTTTTTAAAGACTAAACTAGCCATTTTAGCGGCCATAAAAGGGCTAACAATGTTTTTAGTTTTTTTCATTTTTACATTTTTTAAGCTTTTTTCAAGGTTGATTTAGAACAAAAAGTTTTTGAGTTGGCAACACTACCCGGACTCCCCCTAAACTTTTGATCTGTCTCTGTGAGAATGCATTTTCCATTGTCCATGAGGTAAAAGCCTTTTGTTGCTACTAACTGTTCAGGTTAGGTAGTTATGGGAGAGTGGTTTGCTTAATTGCTCCACTCTCTTCAACTATCATGGCATACCAGTGACAAAGCATCTTTAAGATATCTTGTGATGGGACAGAACAGGGAGGTTTGGATTCATGCCTTTTCCAAGAGTATTAGTGCAAATTAGTGCATTAATCACAAAAATGCTGTTTGATCATTTTCCATTTTTTATTGTCCATGAGGTAAAAGCCTTTTGCTGCTACTAACTGGCCAGATAAGATAGTTATGGGGGAGTAGTTTACTTAATTGCACCACTCTCCCACACTTATCAACTATCATGGCATGCCAGTGACAAAGATATCTTTAAGATATCTTGTGATGGGACAGAACAGGTAGGTGTGGATTCATGCCTTCCCCAAGAGTATTAGTGCAAAGCGAATGAAAATAACCTCAGCCAGAACTCAAACAAAGTTTGCTGATTCTGTATCCTTAAAACTCCATTGCGCAGACTTTAGGGCTATTCACGTTCAGGCACCGCCGTCTTAGGACCTGAAAAGATGTAGAAAACCCTTCCCAATCTCTGCTTGTGGTGCCAAGTCATTCATTCTGTGCTGATAACCGTCATGCCATTCTATGATTTTATATTTTTCACATCCTTCTTAAAGGTTGTCTTTTTTATAATATTGCATAGACAACATTGTAACAATAAACTACATTCCAAAAAATGAGCCAAGCTGTTTTTTTCAAATTTTTTGCAATTACTCTTCCATTCTAACAATTATCAGTGAATATAATTGACAATCATGCAGTGTTTGTGTGCAAAGTAGGTTTTAGTAAGGGATAGATTTCTTTGTTTTTCTTCAGAAAAATGAGCCGTTTGGTCAAGCTGTCTGATAGTTGTTTACAGTGTGCTGCTTCAATATGATTCCATTCATCTCTGAAGCTTCCACACAGCTGGTCAGCGTTCCCAAACTTTCTCCCAACCAGTTTTGCCTTAATCTGCACCCATATGTTCTCTATGGTGTTAAGATCTTTTATATGCTGGAAAGGACGTGGCTCTTCTTTTTCTTTTTTTGCCCAGGAGTGTACATATTGGCTTCAAGTATGAAAGTTTCCTTTTTTCTTCTTTTTCTTTTTAAATTATTTAGATGAAGCATTTAGTTGTCATTGTTATTTTATTACTAGTTTTACTCCATCTTATTGTTGTTGATTTTTATCCCACCAACAATCTGGGTCAATACACTCTTCATTATTCATCATCACTATTCATCATAAGTCCTCTGCTGGACAAAGGCCTTTCCCATCTCTTTCCATGACGACCTCGATTGTGGTAACCTCTGCCATGTCTTTTCTATCTCATCCCACCATCTTGTTTCTGGTCTTTTCCTACTGCGTTTACTGTCACATGGGCACCAATCGGTTAGTCTTTTGCCCTATCTATTATCATCTCTTCTTGCTAGGTGACCAGCCAATTTTTGTTGCTTAATTATTTGTATAATATCCTTCACTCTAGTCTTCCCTCTGATCCATGTTGATCTTTTTCTATCTCTTAGAGTTATCCCTAACATTGCTCTTTCCATGGCTCTCTGTGCGATTCTAAGTTGGTTCTCAGTTTGTTTCGTATCAATAAGTCGTAGCTGGTATTATGCATTCATTGTATACTTTACCCTTTAAGCACATTGGCAAGATACTCTTTAATATGTCTCTATTCATGCTGAATGCTTTCCATTCAATTACTAGTTTTGCTCCATCTTAATATTGTTGCTTTTTATCATAACATCTGTGCTGATAGACACTTCAACTGCTCAGGTGTTGTAATAAAAAGCATCAATAAAAATAGTGTTGAATTGAAAACACTTTTTGCATAAAGAATCAGTCATTTGTGACTAAATTCAGTGATTTTTTTTTCCTTTCATCTGAAAAAACTTGAACGACATGTAACTGGTTAGAAACATGAATCTAACCCTCAAAAGCAGAGATGCACATGTGTTGTATAGCCATCTTGGTCCGCAGGAGGAAAATTCTGAACTTGGAGAAAAAGGAAGACTCAAAACTTGGTTTATAAAAATATGAGGATATATTTTTATTCCATAAGAATACATTGTGTCGTTGCGGAGAGTGAAAAGTGGGAGAGAGGTAACAAGAGCCGACAGCCTGTTCCCAACAGGGTAACTGGCCTTGTGTCTTCCCAGGCCTGGGTGGTATGTCTCTCTGCTGGGCTCTGTCTCTTGCATTTATGGGGTTTCGAATCCCTACGCTGATGTGTTATTTCCTGTTTTCACACACCCATGCATATGCGTTTTTCCTGAGGTTACCAGGGTCACTTCCACATCCGCCCAGATGTTGACCTCCAGTGGCACTATATCACAACACGCATACACTGAGCACCAGCTGGGGACTGATGGTTAAGAAGCTGGTCTAATGATCTTCATATGATGTCTCACTGTTGTAAGCCTGTGCCACAGTAAATCAAGCTTAGTAAATATCTACACAGGGTGCTGTAGCATAACGGGCGATCGAACTTCTCCTCTTCTGGACGCCGTGAGGGAAAGAGATGTTGAGGGAGAGAGAGAGTAGTTTCAGAGAAAGTCAGGGTGAGATAGAAAGAGACAGAGATGATCATTTCCTCCGCGGGCTGTGGACTGCGATGATGATGATGATGTTGTCTCTCTGTCCGGGTCTGCTGACGGGAGCCAAATTTCTCTGTGGAGGGAAAATCATTCCCGACAAAAAACTCTCCCACATATGTGGAGAGAAAAGACGACAAAATCTACAGATCTTCAAATTTAAAGAGGTTTTATTTCCATACTAGGCAGGTCAATTTCTGGGCTGGTCTGCGGATTTCGTTGAGGTACGGAAATTCTGTTGCATGACATTGTCTAAAAGAGTTGGTCACTTTTCAGGGTTGCTACTACTACGGATTCAAATTTCCCACTGGTCACTGTTTCTAACGGGCTGTCACCACCACCATGATGGGCTGGGACGCCGTCTAGTGCGAACCCGTTTCAGGTCGCGACCCCAACTAACTCCCTTCTGTTTCGATCTAGCCTTTATATATACTAATGGTCATAACTTCTCCCCCTTTTCAAATCTTCAATGGTTTTTTTGGTAACACGATCCTCCAGTTGGTCACGTAGGCAGCTTAACACAGATTTCAAATCTGACCAAGTTCCTATCCCAACTGACTACCGGTAACATGATCTGGGTCTATTTCGTTACAGTGCCTGCCATAGAGGGGCAGTCAACAAGCTGCCGACTATTGTAAATCCTCGCTAGATTAAATCAAGCTTAGCAAGATATACCTTGCATAGTTCAGTTAATTCCGTCAAAAATTTTCAATCCTGTTCAAAACTGCATTGTTTAAGATTATAATTTAATGGTTTTTTTCCAGCTTATACTTAGTTACATTAATACAGTATCGCCCCAGTTAATTTTCTTCTAAACCAAACATAGCAGGATTTTATTATTTGTAGTGGAACATTACACGATAAACACTACAGCATTTAAATTCTGTTGTCAAAAATATGAATATGTTGCCGTCCAAAGATGAGTACAACACTATGAAAAAATATTTTTGCCAACAGTTTCTATGCTGTAGAGTTGGTCATAAATATAACTGATAATATCCATTTTGATTGTGTAATATTCCACTAGAAATAATAAAATCCTGCTGTGTTTGGTTTAGCAAACAATTAACTTTCTATTAAAAAGTGGTAGGTGTGTACTTATTTATGGGCGATACTGTATGCACAGAAGTACCTTAACAGTACAGTACTACATCAAAAGCCACACTAATTGAAACTGCACTATTCAAGCTATTGCACACATATAATATTTTGTTTTAGGTTGTTTTGTTAATCATCACTACCCACAACACCGGTTTATTGCTGGGTTTAGGTTATTCATGTGTTTTGACATTTATATGTATCCAGACTTTGCCCAGCCTTAACCGTTCATAGTAGAAACTTAAAATCTTTGGAAAATTCAGACCTTTTTTAGTGATCACAGCTCAACGAGAGGAGTAACTTATTCATTGATCACCCCTTTTTCCAACATTTTAATTGATCACCCCAAACACAACATATATGGGTGACAGTGATTTATAATTTCCCTTGGAATGCTAGTTGTTTTTAGGTTGCCTTGGTGTTTTTTTGGTTGTTGTAGTAGGTCTAGCGTAGAATTGAAAGAGCAGACATGTTTAAGGCTCCAAAATTTACCCACCGATTGTTCTACAAGACAGTGGCCTAGTGGATATAAGGATTGATTAAAGTGTATACAGTTATAACAACCAAGATGAGGATACCTGTGTATAATGATAATTCCTCATCTCAGAAATAGCCAAAACGGTGTTACTATAATAACCAAGATGCGGACACCAGTTCAAATAAATCAGTGCATAATTAATAAGCTTATGTTTTCTTTTAACTAATTTCCATGGGAAAGATATGAATCCATTTCTCCTCCCTGCTATGGGTAAATAGCAGTGCAGTTGGAGCCCTGTAAAGCAGTCCATCTTGGACATGGAACTAGCAACTCCACCCAGTAAAACATACTTGCTACTGAAATCACAACACAGCCCATTGCTCCAATAGGATTCTACAGGATAAAACAAACAAAATTATGATGATTCTTTATCTGAGTTTTATCACACTTCTCTCCATCAAGCTGTACCAGCATTTGAAGTCTATTTAGTCACACTAGTGATATATCTTTAACCTTGACTTATCACTATTAGCAAATTAAAAATTATTTTTCATAGCAATAACAATTGAATATCAGCCACTTTCAAAAGGTGATTGTTAGGTAAATATTCTCTTATCTGATTGAGTTATCCCCTAGACAGACGAGCACTTATCGACTTCCGGGAAGGCACCACTGTTTACATGCTGGGTGAAGAGGAAGCCATAGTGTTTTTAAGAGATTAAGTGTTTGGGTCTCGTCATTGTAAATGTATGAATAACTTGGATCTGTGTGAGTACATCTTTTGTTGCATTTTAAATCTGTTGATATTTGTCATAATAATCCTTACAATTATGATATATACTCTTGTTCTAAACTCTAGAAAATGTTGTAAAAGCCTATAATCAAGCTAAATCCACAGTCGTCAGGATTGGGGGCAATTTTTTTTTCCAGATGTGTGATTCGGACATGGGCTATAATCTGCACAGGCTGCTATACTGTCGGGTTACTCCTCTGAGGGGGTAGCAGACCTCTACTGTGAGTGCACATCTACTTCTGTTGGAGTGTCTCTGATCTGTTCTTAAAGTTGCAGACAGCCGTACTGTTGAGATTCTCTTGAAAGGGACAGTAAAACTTTATAGCCAGCTCAGGCATCTACCAACTATGGAGTGTTCACGTCAGCTGTACTTTTGGAGTACTCCCGCAATGGGGCAGCAGACCCCCATAGCTAGCTCGGGCATTTGCCAGGAGAATGAAACTGCTGTCAAACCTACGACCTAGTGGTCTTGCTCTTATTCGTGCCGCCTCAGTGAACCACATACATAGCCTCGCTGTCTAAGGACCCCATAAACGATGAAAAGACTCCCAAAATCTTTGTCTGCAAAGCCAATGTTGTATAGCCACGGGTCTGCAGGAAGAAAATTCTGGACTTTGAGCAAAAGCAAGACTGGAAACTGAGGATATATTTTTATTCCAACAGACACATCATTCAGTGGTGGAGAATGAAGAGTGGGAGAGAGACAATGAGAGCCGACAGACTTTTCTTAGACAGCAGGGCATACGGGTCCTTTGACAACAGGGAAATTGGTCCCAAGTGTAAGGGATCTCTCTGCTCTCCGATGGAGACTGTGTGGCTTTTATCAGGTTTGAATGCCCATGCTAATTTTCCAGCCCGCCCTCTGCAGCTCAGGGTTTTAGTCGGTATCCTGTTTATGACTTTTCCAGTCCCTGGGTCTTATCCCAGCATCCTTTTCACTTTTCAAAACAGTCTGCAAAGTCATCTTTCGGGATCACCATCTTCTGTCCCATCGCATTCTCTTTAATCTCATACACGGTCTGAAATCACCTTCTTTTCAAAAGCAATTTTAGCTTTGGGAAAAGCCAGCAGTTGCAGGGAGACAAATCCACGCATTGTTTTGCCAAAAAACACTTGAAGCACCCAATAATTCATCAAAAGACAGTACTGTGATGGATACCCCTTTGCTCGGTCTGTAATGGTTGTGATGTCAAAAAAAGATTGGATAACGAAGTTCAGAAGTCGCCACACACATTCCCCTCAATAAGTAGGGAAAACGTTTTTTTTTGTTTTGACAATTCCCACCCAAAATATAGCTTTTTAGTTGGAGGGTTTTGTAATGAAATGCACTCTGTGTTCATGTGTACGTGACAAAAAAACCCATATCTTATTACCGGGGCTAGGAATTTGTGTTAAACTGCTTACGTGAGAAAAATGGACAGATTGTATTACCGGTGGCCGTTAAAAGGGGCCAGATTTGAAAATAGTAGGGAGTTGAGATTAGTGCCAGATTGCACAAAGAGGCCCCCTGCCCGTCAGGGGTGAGGGAGGAGAGAGCCGGTTAGAAGCAGTTAGCAGTTTAAATAAAACAACAGATTTCCAATTGAAGATTCTTGAATTTTGTCGTCTTTTCTCTCCACACACATGGGAGAGCCTTTTCTCCTCCACAGAAATTTCGGCTCCCGTCCGCAGACCTGGAAAGAGACGTTGTTGTCATCATCATCCATACTCTCTTGGCGAGAAGAAGTACAACAGCATTATATTACATTTTTTTGAAAATTTGGATTATTTAGTGATGACTTTTTTAGAAACTGTCAACATAGGTTTCTTCAGTTTTTAGATTGGTCTGGCTGGCTATGCATGCATGTATATGTCGTGTATACAGGCTGGAGATAGAGGGCCGGAAATTTAAACATTTATTCCTTATATGTAGAAAAAAACTTTTCTCTTTTGATTTTTGAAAATTACCCCCCTAAATAGGTTTTTAGTCGGAGGTTCAACTTGCAATGTAAGTTTATCCTAAATTGACCCCTTAGTTTGTGTCCGGCAGCATTCGGCTTATTTTTTTTTTAATTCTTGAATTTATGGTTCAAACCTTATTGGTAGCATTTTCATCAAGGTAACTTAATTTTACCACCACCACTGCTTAATTTACGAGGAAAAAAAGAAGCATATATGGTTGGTGGTGATTCATAATTTCCCTTGGAATGTTAGTTGTTAATTGTTTTAGTACAAAGTGTAATTCAATCATTATGGTTACATCATCTTTATACCCAGATAGATTCTAGAGTCCCTTTTGACACCCTGGGTATGTCTTATACTTTTGGGTAAAATTTCAAATTACGGTCACCTGCAATGTCCGACTCTTTTTTTGAGATATTAACATTCGTACTTTTATGCCAAATCTCTTTTACAACTTCTTAGTGAATTTTACATTTGTGTCAAATCCTAATTAAAGTTGCAATTGACCATCAATTTTAGATACTTCTAAAATCCACACACTAGCTATATTGTTATAGTACAACATTTCTAAACTTCAGACAATGTTTACTAGAAATGTCTCTTTTGTTGTTGGATGAAAACAGTTTCCAGGGAAGGGCTGAGATCGCAGGGAATGGCATTGAATTAGAAACCGTCAACCAAAACTGTCAACATAGGTTTCTTCAGTTTTTATGTTGATCTGGCTGGCTATGTATGTATGACGTGTACAGGCCGCACCAATGCTCCATTGGTGTGGCCTGTACACGTCATGTACAATAGCTCCTAGAGTGCTGAAAATTTAAACATTTACACCTTATTATGTATAGAAAAAAAGGTTTTGGTTTTTTACAACCCAAAAACCAAAAAAAAAAGAATCTGTTTCTAGTGGGGGTTCAATTTACAATATAAGTTTATGCTAAATTGATCCAGCGTGTTTTATGAAAAATTCAGATTTTTTAGTGATCCAACAAAAGGTGAGAGAAGTAACTTATTCAATGCTATGTAAGTTTATGCAAAATCTTTTAGTGATCACTGCCTAACTTTTTAATTGATCACCCCCAACACAGCATATATCACAGCCCAACTCATACGGCTGTAATCACAGCCCAACTTTTTAATTGATCACCCCAACACAGCATATATCACAGCCCAACTCACACGGCACAACTTTTTAATTGATCACCCCCAACATGGCATGCTGCCAAAAATGTTGTTCACATGATGGTTTCTATTGATTGACTAATCTTCTTTTTATTTTTTTAATGAAACTTTTCCTGTCTCAATGCGTTGTGAACCTTTTGTCTGCTTGTGAATAAAAAGTGTCCAAAGTTAAATATGTTGTATTGACAGCCACATTTTTTCCTTTATAAATATTCATCAAGAATACACACTGAGGCCAGGACAGTTGGAAAATATCCGTTTAAAATCAAAATGGACAGTGATGAACTCTACTGTCTCTGATTATTTCTGCTAACAGTGCTTGTCCTTGGGTCAGTAGTTAGAAAAGTGGACACACAACCCAGAGGTTTGAGTTCTAATAGCAAATACTGCATAATCAAGGTTTATACAGTT
>VCCN01002941.1:2257833-2268092 GCA_006491835.1 Architeuthis dux
AGATGAAGATAAATAGTAGTCAAACATTAATAATAATGATTTGTAATTCTTCATCTAATAAAATATGAATAATAAAATAATTGTCATAACATTATATTTCTGCTTCTCACGTGCTGTCTTGACACGATTTCTTTTTTTTTTTTTTAAGAAAAAAAAATTGTCATGTGCTCATTGTTACAATGTGCCTGACTCAGTCTATGTTTGTGAGAGTGTCTTTATTTGCAGGAATGTGTCTCCCACCACCTCTGACACTTCTCCTGACCTTCTATGCTTACAGAGTAACAAACACTTCATTCAAAACATTAGTATATAAGTTGTTTGAAGCTCTCAAGTGAAGTGTCGTCATTATTGGATGAATTAGTCTGACTAGCATCCTCGACTTGTTGTTTTATCACTATTTTGGCTGAAGCCCTCTTGTCGGTGCCGTCTTATCGCTTGGGCAGTTGTCCAGGGGCACCGCAATTTGAGGAGCCTCAAAATTCAATTTGAAATATGTTATGGTTCATATTATTAAATAACAGACATAGAGAACCTTCTCTAAGCCTAAATTTTCTGCAATGAAATGCTGTAAATTTCCCTGTTGAAAAACATAATTTTAATGTGTTGGGGACGAGTGTGTGGGTAGAGGGTTAGGTGCATTGCTTTGCCCGGGGGCCTCAAACATTCTTAAGACACCCATGTTCCTAGTATGTCTAAAGTTCTTATTGTCATTGGCTGAAGCCCTCTTATCAGTGTCGTCTTATCACATGGGCAGTTGTCCAAGAGCCCCCCAATTTTAGGAGCCCCAAAATTCAATTTGAAATATGTTATGGTTCATATTATTAAATAACAGACCTAGAGAACCTTCTCTAAGCCTAAATTTTCTGCAATGAAATGCTGTAAATTTCCTTGTTGAAAAACATAATTTTAATAAGTTGGGGCCGAGTGGGTTAGGTACATTGCTTTGCCGGGGGGCCTCAAACATTCTTAAGACGGCCATGTTCCTAGTATGTCTAAAGTTCTTATTGTCATTAATGTAATTATTCAGACAAGAATCCTCACCTTTGTTGTTTTGATCATTACCTTTTGGCTGATGCAATCTCTGGCCTTTCTATTATGTCTAGAGTTCTGAGATGAAGAAGGAATCTTATGTTGGCTAGTCAGTCTTCACACATACTTGTCTGATGCTTAAAAAATGAGCAAATAAAGAATATCCTAAAAAGAGGAGTGTTAGATTTCCAATTGTCTGTCTACCATTTTAACTGCGACTGTTTTTTCTGCTTAATAACCTATGTGTTAAGAATATGGTTCCGCTGTTCTTGGGCTGATTTTACTATGTCTGTCAACTTTCAACTGAAATTCTATCAATTCTCTGTTTCATGAAGTAAAGTTAAATCTTAGTTCGGTATTTCTGAGATGAGGTGTTAGTATTACTGATACTATTGTTCGGACTGAGATCCTCATCTTGGTTGTCATTTCCACAATGTTTCGGCCGATGTACTCTCCGGCCTTCTTCAGGTGTCAAGTTTTGTCGGTAACTTACCGGAACTATTGTGGAAATGACAACCAAGATGAGGATCTCAGTCCGAACAATAGTATCAGTAAGTTAAATCTTGTTGGACATACCAATTCTCATAAGATCACCAAAGTTAAGCAACGTCGAGCCTGGTACCTAGATGGATGACTAACTGGAAATACCAGATGCTGTAAGCCGGGGATTATGTAGAGACCTCCTCCCTACCCTGCCGAAACTTCATGGGCTAGCACGGCAGGGTAAGTCTTACAACTTAGGGATTTGCAATGTCCAAGATGATACATCCAACCAAGGACAGGTCTGGAATGGCAGAGAAGAGCTGACATTGAAGTCACTCCAGCAAATGTGAGGGGCATGCAAAAAGGTGGTGACCAGCCAACTTGAAAAGTATAGGGGCCCTACCAATTATTATCCTATAGTCAGAGACAGTAAATAACTACTGTGTCATCCTACGTCGAAAGATATGGAACCTGAAGAAGTTCATGAGAAGAAAACTCCTTACTGATGGCCCATGTCCACCATAACGAAATGCAGATCACAGTTCAGTGGAATTATTGCGACCAAGCCATAGGCGAGGTCACTCTTATCAAATGTATTGATCACAGAACTGCCATCTTGGAAACTATTAAGTATAGAAGCATGTGGTTTTCATCATTTGATAACATGTTTTGAAGATTCATTTAGATTAAAAAAACAACAACCCATCTCGTCCGTCACGCTTTTTGAAGCTTTATAACACGGAAACTAATGAAGCTAGAAACATGTGCTTTTTACCAGTCGATAGCCGATTATTTTAAGATTCATAACGTTATGCATGTTCGCTCTTATCAAATGTATTGGTCACAGAATTGGTACATATCTTGGAAACTCTTAAGTATAGAAGCATGTGGTTTTCACCATTCGATAATGTGTTTTGAAAATTTATTTAGATTAGAAATAAATCAATCCAGCTTGCTTTTTGAAGCTTAATAACATGTAAACTAATAAAGATAGAAACATGGGGTTTTCACCAGTTGATAGCCCATTATTTTAAGATTTATTATGTAGAAACATGGGGTTTTCACCAGTTGATAGCCCATTATTTTAAGATTTATGTAGAAACATGGGGTTTTCACCAGTTGATACCCAATTATATTAAGATTTATTATGTAGAAACATGGGGTTTTCACCAGTTGATACCCAATTATTTTAAGATTTATTATGTAGAAACATGGGGTTTTCACCAGTCGATAGCCCATTATTTTAAGATTTATTATGTAGAAACACGTGACATTTATATGTATCTATGTATCCGAACTTTGCCCAGCCCAAACCATTTATAGTAGAAACTCCTCTCAATGAGTAGGGAAAATGTATTTTTTTGTTTTTTTTAAAAATTTACCCCCTAAATAGGTTTTTAGAGGGGGGTTCAATATGCAATGTAAGTTAATACTAAATTGGTCACTAGTTTGTGCCCGCTTGTTTTTTGAAAATTCAGACCTTTTTTTAGTGATCACAGCCCAACTTTTTAATTGATCACCCCCAACATTATGCGTATTATATGGGTGGCGGTGATTCATAATTTCCCCTGGAATGCTAGTTTCCTTGGATTTTTCTAGTAAATTCAGTATTTGTCAATGAGTATATCTTTCAATCTTTATTATTATTGGATGAAGTATTGTAATACTTTATATTAAATTTGACTAGTTTTTACTTTCATCCTAATTTTAGTTGTTTTTATACAACTTATTAATTCGGGCCACTGTTTCTATGGCAACGAATAACAGTGTAATCGGAAATAAACAGTAAGCCTTCAGTGAGAATCAAACTCACACCCTCATTGCCAGAGGGAGACTAGTTTATACCTAGCCGCTTTTACCAATCAGCCACAAAGACTTCATGGATTAGCAGAAGCTGATTTACACTTATAAACTCTCTCCCTACAACCAACTCTCTGTGGCATACTTATATTGATTTACATATGAGTATAAGAAATAAAAAGGAGATACATTAGATACCTTTGCGTTCTGCAAAAGTACTTGGTAGTTTGGAAGAGAGAACCGGCTTTCTTCCATAGGGGGATTTTTTAGCGCAAACGGGATCATGCTGATGTAGTGTCTCCCGGTGTCTCCCAGCTCGTGGGAGTCTCACTGAAAGGGAAAAGAATGAAGCAAAAGGAACAAAGGACAAAGGCGAATGTGATGTTGACTGATCGCCGTCAGCGAAAGAACTGTGTTCTGTTCTCGCTTCCGAACGGTCTCTTTATTTTCCCCCGGTCTGCCTCACGCATGAACGGGGACTCACTTCCGTTTAGGGGTTTGTGGCAGGGGACGCTTTATGGGTTGGGGACTCACTTCCGTTTTAGGGGTTTGTGGCAAGGGAGGTAACTTGTGGTATTTGCTCCCTTGCGCAGCCTGGCAGGACATCACAGCTGACTCAAAGTGTGAGAGAAATAACAACAATGCAAAAGGATTTTTGGTTCGAGATAATCCGATCTTTATTACATAAGAAGAGAAAAGAGAGAGATAGAAGATATAGAGGGAAGGTAGGGTTGTGGGGTTTGGTTTTGGTTGTTGGGTTGCGAAAAAGGTGGGATTTTGCGTGGATAAACACTCACAGATGTCGTGGCTAATTCCGGCTAATAATGTTCAATAGTTCTTCATTACGGATGGCCGGTTGCAAGAGACGGGGGATGATTCTGGATTTCTTGTTGTCTCTGGCAGCATTTTCTGCCAATTCGAGAATCTCAGTGGCATGGCCAGTTGCTCCATGATGGCGGCACCGGCACCGGCCCTCTTGGCATAGTTGCCTTTACGCAGAAGACTGTGGATACGACCGAAGGGGTATTGAAGTCCGGCACAGGATGAGTGGGTCTTGCTCTTTCCCTTAACTTTACCTCCTGACATTTTGTCCTGACATTTTGCTGTGTAGTTTGGAGTAGATGTAAAATCAGAATGAAAGTTAGCAGTTCAGTCTCCAAAAAGGGGGAAGCCCCTTTTTTTAGGTCTTGTCAGCACGGCTGTCGATTGCGAAGAGGAGGAAAGGGATTTTGAAGAACACGGTCCCTTTTTTTATGCGCTTCACATTGGTTGAATTTCAACCAATTGGAACGCGTTCAGTTTTAACCCCTTTAATATATTTAGGGGTAAGAAGGAAATTTGAGGAGAAAGGGATGGTGATAATATTACTAATATGAGACCTAGTAGTCTTTTTTATAATTCAATCTTTATTATTATTGGATGAAGTATTGTAATACATCACTTTATATTGAATTTGACTAGTTTTTACCTTCATCCTAATTTCAGTTGTTTCTATACAACTTATTAATTTGGGCCACTGTTTCTATGGCAATGGTGAGTTTGATTACTTTTTATTTCTGATTGTGCTGTTGCCATAGAAACAGTGACCCAAATTAGTTGTATAAAAACAACTAAAATTAGGATGAAGGTAAAAACTAGTCAAATTCAATATATTTGTGCATCGACCTCACACCCTCTCGAACTCACATCCCTACGAAATGCTATAAAAACAACTAAAATTAGGATGAAGGTAAAAACTAGTCAAATTCAATATATTTGTGCATCGACCTCACACCCTCTCGATGTTACAATACTTCATCCAATAATAATAAAGACTGAAAGATATAATCATTGACAAATACTGAATTTACTAGAAAAATCCAAGGAAACTAGCATTCCAAGGGAAATTATGAATCACCGCCACCCATATAATGCTGTGTTGGAGGCGATCAATTAAAAAGTTGGGCTGTGATCACTAAAAAAAGGTCTGAATTTTCAAAAAACAAGCGGGCACAAACTAGTGACCAATTTAACATTAACTTACATTGCATATTGAACCCGCCTCTAAAAACCTATTTAGGGGGGAAATTTAAAAAAAAACCAAAAAATACATTTTCCCTACTCATTGAGGGGAGTGTGTGTGCAAAACTTCAAGTTTATTATACAGTGGTATATATATATATATATATCTTTATTGAATGTCAAATCTGAGTAAAATATAGATATTTACTTATGTCTCTGTATATTATTTCTCTTGGCTTTTCCATAGGAAACAGAGTAATTGTTGATCAGTTTAACTTTATGAACTCTCAAATATCAATAAAACATTGTTGTTTATCTATTTATGTCATATCTGTATATTATTTCTCTTGGTTTGTACAGTAAACAGAGTATTGTATTTCCTGGCATCAAAGACACTATTTTTTTTCACCAAAATAAGTCTTAAAAGATTACCCTACATCCTACAGGCCGAAGGTTATTTTTCTCATAAGCCTATCCTATTTTTATTCAGTCAAAACTAGTGTGTATCCTTGAGGCCGGAGTGTCCTCGACACTATGAAATTTGGTAATTGTCAATAGCTCTAACATTATGAAATGTCAAATGTGAATAAAATATTGCTGTCTATCAGAAAGCATCAACCAAATCTGTCAACATTCAGTTCTTAAGCGGTTCTGGCTGGCTGTGTGTGTATGTATGCATGTATGTATGTATGGCACATACAGGCAGCAGCAATTGAGCTAGAGGGCTGAAAATTTAATTATGTTTAGAAAAAACTTCCTTTTTTTTTGTTGAAAATTCATTCTCATAATAGGTTTTTAAAGGGAGGTTCAATTTACAAATTAAGTTTATGCTAAATTGGTCCCTTAGTTTGTGTCTGGCAGCATTCATGCTTGGTTTTTGAAAATTCAGACTTTTTAGTGATCACTGTCCAACAAAAGTTGATTCATCGTACCACTAGAAATTGACATGGGAGGCCGAGAAAGTGGGATTGCCGCTGTGTAATAACCCTCTTACTTTGAAAAAAACATTCATACACAAGTTGCTATGTAAATCTTTGCACAGTCACAACCAACAAAAAACAAAACAGGTCTAGTTAGTCGCTCAATAGAAACTGTCACATGACAAACGTCTTTTGGCAGCATGCCTTGTTGGGGGTGATCAATTAAAAAAAATCGAGGGAAAGGGGTGATCAATGAATAAGTTATTTCTCTAGCCTTTTGTTGGGCAGTGATGACTAAAAAGTCCTAATTTTCAAAAAGCAAGTGTAAACACTGCCAGACACAAACTAAGTTACCAATTTAGCATAAACTTACATTGTAAATTGAACCCTCTGCTAAAAAATTATTGGGGTGGGTTAAAAAAAAAAGAAGTTTTTGCTAGGCATAAGGAATAAATGTTTAAATTTAAATAATAGTCCTCTTAACAAATACATACATAGCCATCCAGCCAGAATCACTTAAAAACTGAAGAAACCTATTGACAGTCTTGGTTGATGGTTTCTAAAAATTAAAATCTGTTTAGGTTATTCATGTGTTCTGACATTTATATGTATCTATGTATAATTTGCCCAGAACTTGAAATTTTGCACACACACACACACACTCCCCTCAATGAGTAGGGAAAATGTTTTTTTTTGTTTTTTGAAAGTTTCCCCCCACAATAGGTTTTCTGTAATTATTTCTGTTTCTTTTTAGCAAATGCATTACTTTACTATTTGTGTGGTTTAAGTAAGAAAAACAGCAAGTGTATTCTTGTCTTCAGTTTGTTTATGGTAATTAACCAAAGATTGGTTCTATTTAAGAATTATCTCTCACTAACCACTTTACTGAATTGAACAATCACGGCAGATAATGAAGTTGGCCTTTTTAACCTGTGTTTAATTGAACGTTCTATTGTCATTAATGGAAAAGAAAACAATGGCTTCTTTTTTCCTTTTTTTTCCTTCTTTTCCAATCGTGACCAAAGAAGAATAGCTTTTGTTTTATCTTTAAACCAGAAATTCCTACTAAAAACTTAAATACTGAAGAAACCTATTAACAGTCTTGGTTGACGGTTTCCAAAAACTCAACTTTTGTAAACATTTGATTATTATTAATACTACCCACAACACTGATTTATTGCTGGGTTTAGGTTATTCATGTGTTCTGACATTTATATGTATCTATCTATGTATACTTCGCCCAAAACTTGAAATTTTGCACACACACTCCCCTCAATAAGTAGGGAAAATGTTTTTTTTTGTTCTTTGAAAATTACCTGTCTAAATATGCAATGTAAGTTTAAGCTAAATTGGTCACTGGTTTGTGCCCGCTTATTTTTTAAAAAAAATTCAGACCTTTTTTAGTGATCACAGCCCAACAAAAGGTGAGAGAAGTAACTTATTCATTGATCACCCTTTTTTCCAACTTTTTAAGCCAGAAATTCGCACTAAACATAAATGGAAAATTGAGTAAATAACCATGCATCGACTTGTATCAGTGTTACGTTCTAGTAGTATGGACGCAACTCAATCTGGACGTGTAAATTGACCATTATTGGGTGGAGAGAAATATACACACTGTAGAACATAAGATAGCATAACACATACATATTTACCTAAACCTCTACATTGTACATACATTTCCTTGCCTTTCCGAAGAGAAAGGAACAAATGTCATCCATTACATTTCTTTAATAAAGTCATTAGCTCAACCCAGCAAGGTGTCTGCTCTTTTACCTTCTCTTTCTCCCTGTCTAAAGAACTTGAAGCAAACATGACATATACACTGCCTTCTCTTTAGCAAGCTGATAATAACATGACGGAAATTTTTGTCATTCGCAGTTGACCCATAGAACTGCAATGACTGAAATTCCTGTCATCTGCAGTTAATGGGTTTCAAGCTTTTATGAGGACCTATCTGTGATCTGACATAAGTCAACAAGGTGTCGGCCAGGAATTTGATTTCCCCACAGGTTTTATAGGATTGGGAAATTTTCTGAGGTCCGCATTTTTGTTTTTAAAAAAATAGCCAAAAATTGCCCAAAAAGACAAAAATGGCCAAAAAGAGACTAAAATGGTCCAAAAGTGCCAAAAGACACTAATATGGTAGAAAAATGGCCAAAATGATAGGATTGGGAAATTTTCTGAGGTCCGCATTTTTGTTTTTAAAAAAATAGCCAAAAATTGCCCCAAAATGGCTAAAATGGTCAAAAGTGCCAAAAGACACTTAAATGGTAGAAAAATGGCCAAAATGATAGGATTGGGAAATTTTCTGAGTTCCGCATTTTTGTTTTTAAAAAAATAGCCAAAAATTGCCCAAAATGACAAAAATGGCCAAAAAGAGACTAAAATAGTCAAAAAGGGCCAAAAGACACTAAAATGGTAGAAAAATGGCCAAAAGGATAGGATTGGAAATTTTGCTCCTATCCGTGTACATTCGTCCAAAAAGATCAGTGTATAATAATAATTCCTCATCTCTGAAATTCAGATAAAGAAGTAGAAAAAACATCAAAATCTTTATTTTAGAATAAAAATAAAGAGTTCTCAATGATTAAAACACAGTGAGAACGTTTTTGTTTTTATTGAGTTGGTTCTTTGTTGAAGTTTGTTGAGAAGTTTGTTATAGCATTTACATGAATAAAGATTGGATTCTGTCACATTCCTTTATTGTCTCTTTCCTTTTGCACTGAATTGTCATATATATTGAGATAAGATCCTTCCCATCTCATTAATTTCTTTTATAGGTCCCACTAACAGGATCTCAAATGAGGTATTTTTATCCTGTCAATGTTTATTATGAAAGTGGCTTAGTGGTTATCAATCCGGAAAACATAATCAGCAAACTGAGTTGGAATTTCAGTTGAGGCTGTCACTAGTAATGTACCAGAATATTAATCTGGTTGGATATCTGGTGTTGGATTCACATGGTGGCAGGGATAATTTTTAGTGAATCTAGCGCCGGGTATCTGACCAGATTGATATTCCGGTACATTAATAGCTGTCACTTTTGCACAGGGAAAAGGTATGACTCTCTGTACTCTGTCCTAATGTCAGTTACTTTGATAATGGTCTTGTAACTGGTAAGCCACAATGGTAGACAGAGAAAAATATGGGTGAGCAAGTATATTAACAATATGTGAGGTCCGTCCGGAAAGTATCCAGCCATTTAATATTAACAAAAAAATAGCCTACCTAACACAATGGCACCTTAGTCCACTTCAAAATACTCCCCTTGGGACCTCACACACTTATTCCAGTGTCCCTTTCACTTTTCAAAACAGTCTGCAAAATACTGTTTGAGAATTGCCATTAGTTGTGGCATTGAGTTCTCCTTAATCTCTTCCACGGTCTGAAATCCCCTCCTTTTCAACAGCGAAACGCTAGAAATTGTAGGAAGCCAAATCTAAACTGTTGTGCAAAAAAAAACCCCTTGATGCAATGGTCAGAAAATACACACCTTCACTCAGTGGAGTCTAACTATGGACTGAGTAACCCTATGGGAGAGTGTTCATGCATGTGCAGTAACGTCTCCTCTGATTGGTTGCCAGATTACATAAAGGACGAGTACCCAGTTCTCGGGATATTCAAAATGGGTAGATATTTTCTGGACCGACCACATACACTCCCATGATTATCATGCGTTACTCTTAAGTGCTATTAGTTGTCAGGTGTGTACATGTTTATCTTGTCAAACCAGGAAGCGAGATTTACCTGTTCACCAATTGACTACTGCATTTTCAATTCAACATAACTGTAAAATAGCTTTTCAGATATGTTATTTTATCTCAGAAGTTTGTGAATTTAAAATTAAACAGAAGATGTATTTATAAATCTGTGTACATTAGCATTCAAATTGCTTGGTTATGTTCTCCCCTGCTCCCCTGCTCCCCTGCTCTCCTCTGCTCTCCTCCTATCTTCCCAACTCCTCTCCTCCTATCTTCCCAACTCCTCCTCTCTCCCCTTGCTCTCCTCCTCTCTCCCCTTGCT
>VCCN01002941.1:2272166-2288898 GCA_006491835.1 Architeuthis dux
CTCTCTAAGCCCCTCTTTCTCTGCTCTCCTCTCTAAGCCCCTAAGCCCCTCTTTCTCTGCTCTCCTCTCTAAACCCCACTTTTTACCTCTTCCGCCTCACTAATCTCTGTGAGAAAATCTTTTAAGATGTCATGAAGGAGATCCTCTTGTCCAACAAAATTTATGTTGAAAGGCACATTTCATGATAAACTTTATATGACTCCTTAATAATGGAATTACCTACTTGTTATGAGAATTGGCCCATGTGTTCTCTTCAAAGGGATCTTCTTTTGTTTCTTTGTTGTATCCGATCTCAACATGACTTTGTAACATAATACGGGCAAGAAATGTCAAATCTATTGCCATTTTGTTTCTCTGACTCATAAGCCCTAAACACTTCATGCATTGTTTAATTCCTAGAGTGTTTTTTTCTACAAAAATAACAACGGTTATTGAATGATAACTTCTTAAAGAAAACTGTAAAAATGTGGGTTATGTTGTTTTATCCAGCAGATTTTTGATTCACAACATTAATTGCCACCTTTCCTTCATTTTATAAAAGAAAAATTATGAATGGAATAAATGTTATTAAATTTTGATAATTTGAAAAGGATCTGGGTGGAGACGTATTCTTTTCAAAAGTTATTGCTATTTCTTGTTTACAGCAAAACTCAACTCAGCCGTGATATGAAATGTCCAAAATTTGAATTTTATGCTGAATATAAATAATAGTTTGTGTGGATGAACTTTTTTTTAAAATTTAAAATTTTTATTTTTTTGTTCATTTACCAACCACACAACATTCTTGCTGGCAAATTAAATCCTGTTTTGTCCAGAGTTACCTGTATTATAAAACTGTATAGCATATCCTTTGGTTAGTAGCAGACCTACTAAGTCTCCCACATTTTGAAGCCGAGTACTGTCTCCCCCCTTGCATGTAATTTGTACAAATCTCACACATTGAAAAGAATTTCACATTTTCCCCCACATATTTGCAAACCTACCAAGTCTTTTTTTATTGAACTAAAATGCAATGATAAATACAAATACAAATTTGAAAGAGCTGGAATGACTGAATTGTGGCCGTCAAATAAAACTAAATAGCTTTAACCAAAGATGTGGTCTGCAAAGGCTAAAGTACTGTTGTGCTTTCTAACTTGGTTGAATGTGGCTTTAGTACAGTCAATAAAATAATGTTAAAGGAAAGAATTAGAACTGATATATGCATGCGAGGAGACATAAGACTAAAACTCACAGATATCAGTAAAAATATTGAGAATCTACCAGTAAGCAGAACAGTCAGTCTCATTAGGAATTTCTTTGGGGAAAATTACTTAAAAGAATAACCAAAAAGTGATAGGGGGGAAAAAAAAGGTTGAGAAACACTGATTTTTAGCCCTTATTGATTTATCTTGACCCGAGTATGGGTTTTTTAATATTTTACTAGTTGATCCCCATAAAATAAATACACAGATATACGAGTGTCCCTCACTAACCAAAAGTAGAGCATTCCTATAAAAGCCTTTCGTAAGCCAAAATGAAAAAGTGTAGCTTTATCAAACTTGGGATGAATATACACCTATACCTTGCCTATTAAATCCTGCAAACCAAATTTATCTACTTCTTATAATTGCATTTTGACATTGTATTAGTTGATCAGTAACATATTTTGATTTATCATTAAAACTAAGGGGTTTTTTGTTTGTTTTTTCCAAATATTAATGGGGGGAAAAAAAGAAATTTGACCCCACTTGTGGGTTAAAATGGGTGAAATGGGTCGCTTCAGGCAACTCCCATGAGTTTTTTCAGATACTACAGTGCTTTAGATTTCCACCCCTGTGTATACCGTTTTTTTCCCCATTAATATGTCATATTATTGGGGGGAAAAAAAGAAGAAAAATGGCTGATTGAATTCTTCTTTTTGACTTCATTAAAAAGGTACTTGGATGATATTCTTGAAGAAAAAAATATTTTTAATGTCTGTATAGTGGACTAAAAAAACAACTTTTAAAGTTTTTCTGTTTTCCCATAAATTCCATATTTCTGTAATCTTTTCTTTAATATATCAAATTTGTCTCAAGATTAATAATCGTGCCAAGTTTGAACAAAATCTGAGATGGTCATGGTATTTTTGCTTAAAAATTTGTTGATTTGACATGTATTATTTTTTGACAGCTATACCCATTTGACCCACTGATTATATTTTAATTCTTTAAAAAAACTATTAATGGTAGCTTTATCAAACTTGGGATGAACATACACCTATACCATGCCTATTAAATCATGCAAACCAAATTTATCTACCTCCAAGCAGAAAAACTGCTAGAATGAAGTTTGTGAAGTAATAATTTTACAAAAATAATTTTTATTTTGTAAAATGGCTCCAAAATGGGTTAAGATAAGGTATTTTTACAGTTGATACTCTGATAGAGGTTTTATTGCTGTGAAATCAGATTTTTGAAAAAATAATAAATAAGGGAGCTATAAATTAAAAACCAAAATATACCCATTTGACCACACCACAAGGCCAAAATTACGGAAGTTATTTCTTTTACCTTCCCTTGAATGCTTATTTCAGCCATGAATCAGGCTGATATTTATGAGGGTTTGGAAGACTAGCTTGCAAAAATACTTCTCTGTGGCAAAGTGTTGGATATTTAGGTGGCCGTGGGTGGAGGTCACAGATTTGACCCCCACAGGTGGTGAAAGATAAACAGGATATCAACTGCAAGGTGTCCAGGACCAGAAACGGACACCCCGGATGTTCAGGGGTCATAGGCGGGATATTGACCTGCCTGCAGGTGGTGGCTGGAAAACAAGCATGTGCGTTCGAACCCATAAAAGAAGAGAGAGACACAGGACACGCTCAGAGGCAAGCAGAGAAATACATACCACCCAGGCCTGGGAAGACACTAGGCCAGTTCCCCTGTTGGGAACAGTATGTCGGCTCTCATTATCTATCTCTCCCACTCTTCATTCTCCGCCATGACACAATGTATCTTACGAAATAAAAATATATCCTCATATTTTTATAAACAAGTTTTGAGTCTTCCTTTTTCACCAAGTTCAGGATTTTCCTCCCATGGACCAAGATGGCTATACAACAAAAGGACCCATTTTAAATGTTACTTTCAACCTAGAAATTAACAGAATAAATGGCGAATTAGTTTGGTAATTAAGAATGACTAGTAAAATACCCATTGCTTTGCTAACGGTATACACAGGGGTGGAAATCTAAAGCACTGTAATATCTGAAAAAACTCATGGGAGTTGCCTGAAGCAACTATCCCCGGCTATTAACTAAATCTTCCACACACAAACACTCAAAAGCTAGATCAATTCTACTTCATTTTACTTTCTTGTGTTTCTTCTTTTCTCATCGTCCGAGTTCAGCTGTTCCCCTTTAGCATATATCTTTGTTTCATGCCCTACCTTTTTGCATACCCATACCCTGCTTCTCTCTACCTCTCCTTGACCTCTTCACAGTCTTTGTGTTGTGATTCCATTCTCAGAACCTCTCCTCTATCCCCACGCCTTTCAATGTAAAATTTTTATTTTTAAACTGTGATAGACAGAAGTATGATAGATGGACAGACAGATGGACACGTTGCAAATTTTAATATAGATTTCCACTAATATCTTTTTACAAAGTAAACTTTTCATAAATAAATTCACTAATTAAGAAGTAAATACTGAAAGTTTTATTAAGTAAAATAAATTTTATTTAAATATCCGTCACTTTGCAAACGGTATTCCTTTAAAATGTGACAGACGGAAGTGTGTGGACACGTTGCTTATTATAATATGGATTATTAATTGATCACCCACTAACTCATTAATATGGTTGTTGCAGAGGCTGTCCGACACATAAGCAAACTAAGTGGCTGCTTAGGGTTCCATGGCCACCAAAGGGCCACCTAGAGCGATGGCAGGGTTTCAAATCAAATTATGCTTAGGGCCACATAAAGGCTTAAGCCAGACCTGGGTTGTTGATACTGACAAGCATGTTTTTCGGGGTTACCTTTTATATCTGTCCAATAGAAATTTCTGGCCAAGAATTGGGGGATCAGTTATCTACAGGCTATATCGGCCGAAGAGTGTAATAACGCAGAATGTTATAAGATGAAGTAAAACAAATTGTCTTATTTTGGAAATGCAAAGATTTTACAAGTCAAAGCATCTAATAGCGTAAATAATCAGTTAAGTCTGTTTTCAAATGCATTAAAATCTAAAGGGACAGTTAAAAAGATAATAAATTTAGTTTATTCTTTCATCTTTTTTCCCCTTTTTTTTCCTTTTCTTTTCCTCCTTTTTCTTTTTCCTCCTTTTTCTTTTTCCTTTCTCTTTTTCCTTTCTCTTTTTTGTTTTTCTTTTCTTTTTTTGTTTTTCTTCTCTTTTTTGTTTTTCTCTTTTTTCTCATTTCTCTTTCCTCTTTTTCTCATTTCCCTTTCCTCTTTTTCTCATTTCTCTTTCCTCTTTCCTCTTCTCTTTCCTCTTCTCTTTCCTCTTCTCTTTCCTCTTCTCTTTCCTCTTCTCTTTCCTCTTTCCTCTTTCCTCTTCTCTTTCCTCTTCTCTTTCCTATTCTTCTCTTTCCTATTCTTCTCTTTCCTCCTCTTCTCTTTCCTCTTCTTCTCCTTCCTCTTCTTCTCCTTCCTCTTCTTCTCTTTCCTCTTCTTCTCTTTCCTCTTCTTCTCTTTCCTCTTCTTCTCTTTCCTCTTCTTCTCTTCTCATCTTTTCTCTTCTTCATAAATAACAAATTCATGACTGGCTGTTTGACAATTAAATCATCAATTCTCTCTAAACAATCTCCTGTCAGTAACAGATGGTGTTTCTAGGTTGTGACCCCAGGTTAGGACTCTAAGGACACCCTCCTTAGACTCCTAACCGTGGTTCCAACCTGGATGATCATTTTGTAAATTTAGAAAAAAAAATCTCTATAGAACTTTATTTTACACCACTAAAAGCAAATACTGTATTTATTTGTGTATAATGCAAGAAATATAATATTAAAAAATCAAGGTCAAAATTTTTTTGGGGGTAGCCTTATACTCAAGTGTAAAAACAAGGATAACATATACATATATTACTGGTTCTTACCTACAAAATATTTGAGATCGCATTGTACTCCAATATGGTACATGTTTTAAAGGCATTTTTGAGGCTACTGCTCTCTGTTGCTAGATATCTTGACAAATATGTCTTGTCATTGGTATGCCATGATGGTTGATTGAGAAGATCATAACTACCTGAGCAATAAAAACCTGTTACACTCATTGTCAACCTTGACAGGGGTCTGTCAAGGGTTTCCTTCAACTAATGTACAAGCATGTGATAAAAATGGCAGGCCGGCTTGGTGATTGACTTGCACAATCAAAAACTTTTAATTACTGCTACCAAAGGTTTAGGTTATTCATGTGATCACACATTCATGTGTTCACACATGTATATGTATCTATCCGGACTTTGCCGTTCATAGTAGAAACTTGAAATTTTGCACACACTCAATGAGTAGGGAAAATGTTTGTTTTTTTGTTTTTGTTTTTTGACCCCCCCCCCCCCAATAGGTTTTTAAAGGGGGATTCAATCTTATCTATCCTTCTGGACTTCACCCAGCCTTAACTGTTCATAGAAACTTGAAATTACGTACACACACTCCCCTCAATGAGTAGGGAAAATGCTTTTTTTTTGGTTTTTTGAAAATTCCCCTCCAAAATAGGGCTTTAGTGGGGGGGGGGTTCAATTTTCAATGTAAGCTTATGCTAAATTGGTCACTAGTTTGTGTCCGCTTGTTTTTTGAAAATTCTGACATTTTTTAGTGATTACAGCCCAACTTTTTAATTGATCACCCCCAAGCATATATGGGTAGCGGTGATTCATAATTTCCCTTGGAATGCTAGTTGTGTTTTATTTTTGATAAATAATAATTTATTTTCCACCCAGTAATTTCATAAAACCCAGTGCACATTGATGTGTCTTAACATATAATTACTATTTGTTTTTTCTTTGTCCATATTTTTCATCTGGACACGATCTCAGTGTACCTTATTTTAAAAAAAGGAAAAAAAGTTAATGACTGACTGAAAGTTACATCCATGTTAAGAAAATTATAGATATACACAAATGTTAAAGAAAAAAAATGTTAATTTTAAAATTTTAGACTTTTAATATTTTATAACATCTAGAACAGTGAAATTGAAAATATTTTCCCAAATTTTTCATTTTCATAGTGTTGTATAGCCATCTTGGTCCGTGGGAGGAAAATCCTCAACTTGGAGAAAAAGGAAGACTCGAAATGTGTTTATAAAAATATGAGGATATATTTTTATTTTGTAAGATACATTGTGTCATGGCGGAGAATGAAGAGTGGGAGAGATAGATAATGAGAGCCGACATACTGTTCCCAACTGGGGAACTGGCCTAGTGTCTTCCCAGGCCTGGGTGGTATGTTTTTCTCTGTTTTTCTCTGCTTGTCTCTGAGCGCATCCTGTATCTCTCTCATTGTGTTGTGGCGGAGAATGAAGAGTGGGAGAGAGACAACCGACTGTTCCCAACAGGGGAACTAGCCTTGTGTCTTCCTCCAGCATAGGTGGTCTGTCTCGCTGCGGACGTCCTGTGTCTCTCTCGCTTTTATGGGGTTTGAATGCCCCTGTTGATTTTCCAGCCCACCACAGATAGGTCAGAGTTCAGTAGATATCCTGTTTGACATTTGTTTCTGGTTCTGGACACCTTGCAGTTTGGGGTTTTCGTCGATATCCTGTTTATAAGTTTCAACACCTGCGGGGGTCAAATCTGTGACCTCTGCCCATGGCTGCCTAAATATTCAACAATAGGTTATACATATACACATTAGATTATTTTGTGAACTCTGTCGTGTTTTTGGAGACGGAATAAAACCCATGGGTACATTCTTTAATCTTGAGATGAGTCATTATCATTCCAAAAATTGTTCACACTATTCTCATTCTTTTTATTGTTGTTTTATTACAATATTTCAGCCGAATCTATTCTATAGAATTCCTCAGATGTATAATCCGTGTAAGAGGGGCCCTTTTAGTGGGGTTGAAAATCTATGCTCCGTGACCAACATGTCCGAACCAAGGTTTCTTGGTATGAAATGATGCATTAAGGTGTATCAAACAATTTAAGCTCCTATATACCTTGGATTAGGGTCAGCAACATTTTTTATGGCCGTTGCCATGCCAACCACCTAAAAAAAACTGGAAATCACCTGTAACCTCTGAAATAATGAACAAAAACTAGTGATTTTGGTATCAAAACATAGGTAATTGTGGTCTGTGAAAACAATGGTACCATCAAAGATTAGCATAGGTACAGTTTGAGATTTTTGTCAATGTCCTGTTTATAACTTTCAACAGCTGTGGGGGTCAAATCTGTGACCTCCGTCCACGGATGCCTAAATATCCAACATATATAAATTAAAAAGTTCAAGCTGTACTTTAATTATATTTTTAAAAATCATAGATTTGAATTTAATGATCTAGACATAAATAAAAATGTATAATATATTCATGATAAAAGCCAATGAGTCTTAGCCTGGTTTTTAAACATTTTGACTTTGAGTGGCCTTGACAACTTTAATGAGAATCACAATTGAACTTTGACTTCTTACCAGATAATATCTACTTTTTTGCTATCATAAACTCTTTGTTTCAAGTTTGATATACCTATCTCTTTTGTCCCCTTAATTTTAATTTACAGTCAGCAAATGCCTCACCCTTGCTGGCATCAATGTAGCCATTTGGTTCTCAAGACCAAAATTGGGAAAATTTGGTACTGAACAAAACTATTTGTTTCCGAAAATAAAGATTTGGTACTATGGAAATTTTACAAAAGATAACAATCCCATACACACGAATAATAGGATACAACATAAATATACATGAACAATAGATAAAAGATATTTACAGCTATTATGGACTAATTTGGGGGAGGGGGTTGTCATTAAAGCCGAATGTTCATTATACCTGATGGTTGCCCCTTGTTCCATTTTTCCTGCAAGCTTAGTCTCATGATGGATTTTAAGTTATTTGATTATTTCGGTACTGAAGCTACGTAATGTGTGTCTTGTGTTGCAAAAGACATCTGGCAACCCCTGCTGGCATATTGTTCTCTCTACTGAACTATTTCGG
Source organism: Architeuthis dux (assembly GCA_006491835.1). NCBI lineage: Eukaryota > Metazoa > Mollusca > Cephalopoda > Oegopsida > Architeuthidae > Architeuthis > Architeuthis dux. The sequence goes on from VCCN01002941.1 coordinate 2,280,296, forward strand.
TAGAATGATACAGGAAAGATGAAATGAGTCAATATTTAAGTAAATAAATAATTATGTTATTTTCTATAGTTTTCTATAGAGAAGGATCATTAATATTCAAATGGTTCTTTGGACAATTGAACTCCTTCTTGTTATTTGTGTTGTAAACACGACGTTTCGGCCGATCCATTCTTTGGCCTTCTTCAGGTGTAAAATCTGAGTGTGATGTGTTAAATAGAAATAATGTTTAAAGGGGATTACCTTCATAGCACTTGGCCCGGGTGTTTCTGTATCTTTGTCTTGTCAGGTTTAAGTCTGATAAGAGGTGGAAGCAACATTGGGTTGAAATCTGCACTTGTCTGGCTAATGCATTTAGTCAACATTTTGATGTGAGCTGCTGCTTTGATTTTTCTCTGCGAAACATTATGTTTACAACCCGAAGAACCATTTGAATATTAATGACCCTTGACCTCAAAAAAAAATATCTCTCCTATCATCATCAGATTTTCCTTAGCCCTTATAACGCATGGCCCGGGTGTTTCTGTGTCTTTGTCCTGTCGGGTTTAGATTTGTTGAGAAGTGGAAGCCACATCAGGTTGAAATCCGCACTTGTTTGGCTAATGCATTTAGTCGACATTTTGATGTGAGCTGCCTCTTTGATTTTTCTCTGCTTCCAACAACGTTCTCTGTCAATAATCTGAACTTCCTCCCAGAGAGGAAGATAGATGCTCACCATTCTCTCTCCAGATGTTGTCAGTCATAGCCAATTTATCTATCTCGTCCCTGATTATTGCCTTCTTCTTATGTTCATCAAGTTTGACCTTGAGCGGGTGGCCCGTTTCTCCAGTGTAGATAATACCACATTTACAGTTTGGGGTCCTGAATTGGGGCAACCTTACTTAGCAGACAACGGAGAGTGTGTGAACGTCTGAAAATACATGGCCTTTGGCTAAGATCAAAGTGTAGTATCTGTTCTTTGAAACTGCCATGGCCTCGAAGTTTAGAGAACCACGGCCCTTCAGGGTTCCTTGTGACATGCTCGGGTATCGTCCTGGGAGGATATCTTGGCTGTGGCTAAGATCAAAGTGGTTCCTTGTGACATGCTCGGGTATCGTCCTGCGCAGGATATCTTGGCTGTGGCTAAGATCAAAGTGGAGTATCTGTTCTTCGAAACCGCCATGACCTCGAAGTTTAGAGAACCACGGCCCTTCGGGTGTCCTTGTGGCATGCTTGGGTATCTCCGGATATCTGGGACAACTTGCACAGGATATCTAGTCGGGAGGCGATCACCATTAGCATACTCGGGATTCGTCCTGAGAAGCTTTTAACCACTGACCAGCTTATCCCGGTCCTAGTGGCATTTGTCTCAGTGACAGGGATTTGGGATTCTCCCCACTCAAGTCTCTAGTCACAGGGACATGGGATCTCCTCCCCCCCTCCCTAATTCGGCACTAAATGACCCACCAAGGGTCGATGTGCCGTTAAACAAAACAATCAAATCAAATTTCTCTCAGAAAATGAGTCAGTATTTAAGTAAATAAATAATTATGTGTTTTAGTGAGGGACATAGGGCAACATATTCTCTTTCACTCACTCACTCACACAAAAAAAATGTTTTTGTGTCTTGTGGACCCAGGCCAATAAAAAAAAACAGTTTAAATTTTTTTAATTACTTTAATATTTTTCATTATAGTAATGAATACCTGCATAAACTACCACGTACTATCAATCAATGAAAATTTTTTGGGCACAAAATATTGTCAAAGTGTGCTTCAAATTTAGCCGAGTATATTAATAGAACAGCCGGAATACGTTGTATTAAAACATTTTTTGCTATTAAACATTGATTTATTTGAGGCCTCTGCAAAAATGAGACTTTTTCTCTATTTTGCAATACTAAATTTTATTGCTATTATTATCGCTAATCAAAGATAGATAATAATAAAAAGAACAAAGAATTTTTGTATGTAACATCACATTATATGAAATAATATGAAATGAGCACACAGGCCAGATTTGACCCACAGGCCGTAATTTGCTAGTTTGCTGACCCCGGGTATAGAATAACAATCATTTCCTCTAGAATAATATATCCGACCTTGTTGGTATATTTATTATCCTGGCTACTGTCCCATTAGCCGAGATATAAATTGAGTCAATATATAATAAATATATAATTGCAGCCTGAATTAAAATCTCCCAGTAGACTTCTAAATGAGATCTATAAGATATATATATCCCAGCAGTCCTAGAAACCTTGGTATATATATGTCCCAGGAGTTTCAAAATGGTTAAATAACCATTTAGCTGAATCAATAACTCAGTTGAGAAGAGAAAGGATGAAAGACATGAGAATGAATGATAATCAGAAAGCATAAAGTGTAACTGTCGTACATACAAACAAGCAGATAACAGTAAATAATTCTTACGCCTGTCCCATTAGCTGATTCAGGAGAGATTAATTGATAGAATAGATAATAAATAATTACAGGTGGATGTTTGTGTGTAAAATGCGGCAATGATTAGTGCAGTGAAAATCTTTAAAACATTGTTAGCCATTTTATGACCATTTTAAACAGCTAAGAATGGCTAGATTAGTCTTTAAAAATTGCTGAAAATAGCTAAAAACAGCTGTGTTTGTTGCATGTATACACACACATACATGCAAAATACATACACACACGTATTTTGCATTTTTCGATGAGTCCTGCTGCCAACGTTTTGCAACTTATGTATCTAAGTTTTATCAAAATATAACCTTCGGGTGAGACGTCACAATTTAAAAATTTTTTAATATTAATTTCTGTCTTCCTGCCGGACTAGCCTCGACCTACCACGATATTCTCTTCATTTCTGCGAGAATTATGAAGATCAGTCTTGAAGAAGTTGGGGGTGGATCTGGACACACCCTGGCTCCATGGCTGCACTCCATGGCTAGAACGCTATCATGAATCTTCCATCCCTGATCCATTGATGTGATACACTTGGAGTGCACTCCAAATAGGTGATCAGAGACCTCCCAGGAGGTTCCCAACTCTCTGAATGTGTCTTGGCAGGTCTTTTTAGTCTTGAGTTGTTTGAACATGTCTGACTTTTGTAATGAAATGCACTCTGTGTTCGTGTGTTCATGTGACCAATGGGCCATATCAGGTTACTCGGGTTGGAAAGTAGATCAAGCGGCCCACGAGGTCGGAACAAAAGAAAATGCGTTCAACCAACCAGGGTGGTTTTAAGGGTTGCAGTGATTTTAAAAGTTAAGATCCGAATCCCACGAGCGATGGGTCGGACCAGAGAGCACTTGGCTCCCCTGCCCATTAGGGGTCAGGGAGAAGCCTTGATTTTTTTTAATTACTACCATCACTAGTAGGGATTCAGCAAAGTGAGCACTCATTTATAATTTTAACTGAAGCAGGATTCGATGTCTCAAATGATCCGTGAACCGGCCCGGATTCGAAGCTATCGATGGGAATAAAGCGAACTGCAGATGTTAAAATGAAGATACTGAATTTTGTCGTCTTTCTCTCCCGCCATGTATATACCCATCCCGCCATGTGGGCGAGCCTTTTCTCCGAGTTTATTTCCCTCCACAGAAATTTCAGCTCCCGTCAACCCGCAGCCCTGGAACGAGACGTCTATCTCACATCGGCGAAAAGAAATACTACCAGCATTATCCAACACTTGCCATGCCCAGTGAAAGCACTCTGTATCACTGCCTGTAAATGAGTGCATTCCAATCAGAGCATCACAGACAGTATCTCCTAGTGGATGACTCTGTTGATATCAGTGAACCTTGTACAGTTCTTAGTGCAACATTTCTGGTACATAAAACCATCACATCTGTGTCTACTTGACCTATCCATTCTTCTATCCCTGGTGTATATTGTCACCAGGCGCAATGCTCTTAAGCTGAATACCTGAATCAGTGCCTCTCTTTGCTCTCTCCAAATCTTTGATAGACATCTTTCTATAAACATCAAAGATGGTATCAATGCATTTGCTCTGACCACCTTCATGTAATTAGCTAGCTAGCAAGCAAGAGTGAAATATGAAGAGACAGAAATTGACTACCTTGGGTATCAGAGCTCTTCTGGGTGGTGTTCTGTTTACTGCTATAGAAAAGTAACTTCTACATATGCATGGGTATAAATACTTTACTATTGACTCTCACCCAATCTCTGTGTGCAGAGTGGACTCTCCCAGTTCTTTGTTCATATACTTATATAACCTTCTTGGTTAGTTAGTTACGGACTACTAAATCAGATAACTATTGACAGGAAACAGTTTTGACGACTCGGATAACAATCCACATCTACACAAGCAAGCAATGTTATGACACTGAAGGATACAGAGCTATAACATTACAAGACATAGACTAAAAACTGTGGTTACATTACTTATGTAGCTATCTATTAGAAAGCTAGAGACTTACATGAGCTATGAGAGTTACCTGAAATCCTTCAGGCATAGCTTCTTCAAGACACAGCCATCTTCCTAGTGGCCATTGAACATTTCATACAGTGTCTGGTTCTCACGATAGATTATTGTCACTATGGCGGCCATTGTGAATTTCCTGTTAAGACCTTTTGTATGTCAAAGAGGATACCTTTAGGTATATGGTACAAATAAAATAGCTTTTGTTGCAATTTGTATGAGATCAAGTTACATTATTACTGGACTATTTCCTGTGAATGCCCAGCAAAAGCGCCATTTTGAATTTTCCATTAAAAAAAAAGTAATTAAGCTACAAGGCAGAAGAGGTTATCCTATATTAATGTTTTTGTATTGACCCTATTAACATTTGTCACGAGAGGGGGTTGACACATCCCACTCGTCCCTGCTCTTAATTTCTTCTTTGTTGCTTTAATATTTACCTTACCTTGATAATAGGGTTTTATTTGATGTTTTGATTTTTAATTACTTTTTCCGGTACATATACAACAGTGGGTGCAAAGATTTAAGACAAAAAAGTTATTTCTCTTGAATATATAGACATAGGCGAAAATAATCCCTTATTTAAAAATTGTTTTTGATCACGCAAGACAAGGTTAGAAAACAACAAAAAGAGAAAGATTAAAGTGTGTATCAAGTAAAAAAAACTAACCTTGTCTTGCGTGATCGAAAACAATTTTTAAATAAGGGATTATTTTCGCCTATTCTATGTATTCAAAGGAAATAACATTTTTGTCTTAAACCTTTGGACCCCACTGTTGTATGTGTACCCTTTTTCCTTTGTATATCATAACATGTATCACTTTCTCCGTAACCACATTCAAAATAAGTTGAAGTAAAACATACAACAGCAATAATAATAACAAGCTGGACCCATGGAAATTCCATGGAGGTTGACAAGATATCATCATTGTTTTCATTAAAAGGCAAATGGAACTAATATATCTGTTGTTATTATTATTCATTACTTTTGCTATCTGACTATATTTCTGAGATCTACTACAATTACTTTAAGTTAATCTTTAGGCTTCTGACTTGTGAGGGAGGAGTAATAAATGAGAGTTATAGTGAATGTTGAATCCCTTTTGCTCCCATTCCAGCATAAGCACCCTCTTCCATTCTTATCCCTTTTCATTACATTGCAATGATGGGTGGGGAGGGAGAAGAGAAAGAATGAAAGATATGACAAGAATGAACATGAACAATAATCAGAAAGCGTAAAATGTAATGGTCATGCATACAAACAGAATAATAGAATTCTCACTTCTGTCCCATTAACTGATTCAGGAGAGATAGCTGGTAGATAATAAATAATTAGAGCTGGATGTTTTAGAGCAGAACCTTCCAAATTGGGTGTTGTGACACTTTAGTGCAGGTGTAGGCAACCTATGGACCGCAGACCAGATCCAGCTCATGAAGGGATTTTGACTGGTCCACGAGCAAATATTGGGATACTATACTTACTTTTTATGTTTTAAAGATTATTGGTGTCTTTTTAATAGATACAAAAGATACCTTGATTGAAATGAATTACAACTAATTTGAGTCCTTTGATTATAATTAGTATTCTTGGTTAAGCACAAATGATTTGTCTAGCATATGTTATTCATTGATTCAGGCATAATATAACTAGATGTATTTAAATGGATAATTGCTATATTTCAAGCTTTTTTATGGCATTTATCATCCACTCATTAATACACAATCTGGCTCGCATCCCATGCTTTGGTGTGTTGCGAAATTAAGTATAATTTTGTATATTTTTTCGAAAGACACTTTTCCTGTGTCAATTGAACTGCTGGGATGACATTATATATTTGGCTTGGCTAACAAAACTCAAATAATGTGTCTAAAAAAATGTTATCTTTTAAAAAGTGTGTTGCCAATGCAAAATATTTGGAAAACTGTTTTAGAGAGTTTGTGTAAAATGGGGCAATAATTAATGCAGTGAAAAAACCTATTCAAGACTAACCTATTAAGGTGCTTAATGACTAAATTAAACTGTCCCAGTAGACTTCTAAAAGAGATCTACGGGACATATATATCCCAGCAGTCATAGAAACCTTGAGATATACAGTATCGCTCATAAATAAGTACACCTTAACCACTATTTTATAGAAAGTTAATTTTCTTCTAAACAAAATATAGCAAGATTTTATTATTTCTAGTTGATCATTACACAATCAAAACGGATAATATCAGGTATTATTTATGACCAAACTCTACAGCATTGAAACTGTCACTAAAAATATTTTTTCGTAGTTGTGTACTCATCTTTGGACGTCAACATATTCATATTTTTGGCAATAGAGTTTCAATTCTGGAGAGTTTGGTCATAAATAATACCTGATAATATCTGTTTTGATTGTGTAATGTTCCACTAGAAGTAATAAAATCCTGCTATGTTTGGTTTAGAAGAAAATTAAATTTCTATAAAATAGTGGTAGGAGAGTACTTATTTATGGGCGATACTGTATATGTCCCAGGGGTCTCGAAAGGGTTAAATCTCTATTTTCTTCAGTTAAAAATGTACATACTTATTCTTCATCACAATAGGTGGTTGGTACGTCCCTCTCATCTCTGCTCTTAGTCTCTTATTTGTTGCTTTATTCTGTGCCTTACCTTGCTCATTATCATCAGCCTTTTAGCGTCCATCGTTGGACATAGACCTTCCCCAACATTCGCCAGACCTCTACCATGGGCGTCACAAAGCCAATACTTTCTGAACTTGTCTAGTTTGTCATGCCATCTTATTTTTTGCTGGCCACTGTTTAGCATATAATCTCTGGGGATCCATGTTGTGAGTCGTGATGTCCAACTATGGTCTTGCATACTTGCAACATCACCAGCCCATTGCCATTTGGGTTTTCTAATGGTTTTATGATATCTCTGACCTCTGTTTGCTTTCTAATATAATGTGATGTTGAGCATGGGTGGATACATGGGTATCTTCTTTTGATTCTTCTTTTTAGAACTAATGGGATTTTTTTGATTTTGAGTTAGGCTTGCTCTACCAAAGGCTTGCCAACCTAAAGTGATTCTTCGCTTGATTTCTTCTGCTTTTGAGGATTTCATTTGTTGAATATGTTTTTATTTACTATTGGGAATTTTAATTACCTTTTTCTTTGTTATATCATAACAGTTATTACTTTCTCCATAACAACATTCAGAGTAAGAAATAAAACATAATAGCAATAATAATAAATTCCATGGGTGTTGACGACTAAGATATCATTACTGTTGTATATATATTTCTCCAATTGAAGTATATACTTTTGTTAAAGTTATTTATTACCTATAGAATAGAATGTATTATATTAACTATAATAACATGCAAAGGCAAATGAAATAATTATATCTGTTATTATTATTAGTACCTATTCAGATAGTTTTAAATAAAATTAAAATTTCATTTTTTTTTATTCTAATAAATCAATATGTGATTAAGTTTAATTTTTTTGCAATATGAAATATAAATATTTTGGGACAATAACTATACAGATTCAAAAGTAAAATCCAAATAAAATGGGTGAGAATTTTCCATTAATGCGTGAGACTGTGAGAACATCAAAATGTGTGAGTCTCATGCAAAATGCTTGAGACTTGACAGGTATGGATATGGCCAAGGCATGAGACCGAGGAGAAAACACTGTGTTAGTGTCTGTGGACAAAATGAAAAGATAGACAGTACATTCAAAAGGACAAACAAAACTGCATAGAGTTATGAGGAAACACATATTTATGTATATATAGATACACACTTGCATTCAACAAATGTAGCACAGCTCAAGAAAACCAATGAAAGAGTCCATTTTTCTGTCTTTAAGAAACAATATAGAAGTCATTTGAACACCACATACATCATTTGATCCTGCTTCCCTGTGTGTCGGTGGTGACTACCCAGCTTTACTCTTTCCTCCAAAACAGCAATTTTCTACAAGTAGCATTACAGCAGAGCCGTTACTGACAAAAATTCAGTTCCAAAATTCTAAACTGCCTGGTGCCAGTTCCCTGGCCTTTTCTCTTAATTGGTTCTGTCACCAGTGACTCAGCGCTCAATGCAACCAATCACTGTGCATCTTTCCAGCAGAGTCGTTACTGACAAAAATTCAGTTCTCTGACTTTTTCTCCAGTGACTCAGCACACAATACAACCAATCATTGTGCACGACATCC
>VCCN01002941.1:2302377-2313958 GCA_006491835.1 Architeuthis dux
GAACATATTTTACATTGAAGGTATTTAAAACAAAACATTTTTTAACACAAATTTAATCTATTTTGAAAATTCTTTTTTAATATTTTGGGGAATTATGGACTTTGATTCAAGCACAGTAACTGTTAAATGTTATTACTGATAATATGTGTTTCTATGCAATTAATTCTAATAGCTTCAACGTAACGTTTTTTGATTTGAGCCCCACCTGGGAAAACTAAAAGTCGGCGCCTCTGATAAAACCTCAATTTGGTTCTAGGAATCGTAGTTAGTCCAGAGCCGATTTTTGCTAGTTTTCAAAAACAGTTCCAACTCTGACGATCTCATAGAAAGTTGGAAACAAAGATTTTATTTAACTCTTTGGCTGCTGTACGTTAGTCAAGCAAAAAAAAAAATGTTTATAAAACAGTCAGGATCGACTTGACTCCATTTCATTCATAAAATATTTTCTTTTGGGTCACGAGATCAACGTGTGTAAAGTTACAAAATGTCATCAGACATCTGCAGCTGTGTTGACTTAGAACCTGCAAAGCAAACTGATGAATCAGAATTTGTTTTAAAAATATATTTTATCACTCTTCTCTGGCCTGTCAGTCCTGGGAATCTGCTGTCAGGGGTGGGGTGTCCACTGGATTTGGATTCCTCTACACCTGCTCAGGCTAAGCATGATATTTTTTTTTTTTTTTTTTTTTTTTTTTTTTAAATGTCTATACCTTTTTTTACCCAAGTAAGTTAGAACTTACAGCAAGCAAATTAAAAAATATAGTGAGCAAATTGAAAAAATAGAGTGAGCAAATTATAACCAACGGCAAGAAAACTGAATCGATGAACATGAATAATTAAATAATTATTGATACTGCTTCAGTCACTGCAAATATTAAGTTTTTGAACAGGGCTGTGGAGCAGGTTACTGGTGTCAGTCAGAAACATTTTACTGACTGGAGTTGTTAATAATATACCAACTCCAACTCCAACTCTGAGTAAATGTAAATTGTAACATTACTATTTGAAAATCTGCCCAATAGGTCGGTTTTCGAGCTACGTCCTGTGGAAGGTCTGTCTGAATGTAAATAAACCCTCTGCAAAACCTTAAAAAATTAACTTTTCAAAACTGACAAATTTCCTGAGAAAACGGAAGTCTTATGGATTGAAAGCATAAAAAATTACTTTTTTTTATCTATCAATGTATCCAGACTTTGCCCAGCCCTAAACATTCATATAGAAACTTGAAACTTTGTACACACACTCCCCTCAATTTGTAGGGAAAATGCTTTTTTTTGTTTTTTGAAAATTCCACCCTAAATAGGTTTTTAGAAGGGTGGTTGAATATGCAATGTAAGTTTATGCTAAATTGGTCACTAATTTGTGCCCACTTGTTTTTTGAAAATTCAGACATTTTTTAGTGATCACAGCCCGACTTTGTAATTGATCACCCCCAACAGCATATATGAGTGACGATGATTCATTATTTCCCTTGGAATGCTACTTTTCCTTATTTTTGTTTTGTTCTACTGCATAGTCAGAAATGACATGATTATTTGAGTAAGGATCAGCACTTCTGCCGAGTATCCGTGCGCTTTGCCTAGGATCAGAGTATAGTATCTGTGCACTAGTGTGGTTCACAGGAACTTCCACCTCTTATCAGAATATAGTATCTATGCGCTCATTGAAAAGTGTTACACACAATAATATATCACCACGTGTAAGATTCTGGAAAGACGATTCACAGCCAAAGATGTACCTGTAGAAGCTGCCCCACATTGACCACAGTGAAATAGGTATTTCTAAGTACTTCGGACACCCTATTTTAAAACGTAAATTAAAATTTAAAAACTGTTGTTTGTAAGTTTTTTCTTGTTTTTGTTAGAAAGAATAAAGTCCAAATATGTGTCCGGAAAAAAAAAAAAAAAAGAAGTACAATTGTGCTCTTAAAAGTCAATTTAAAATTTTAAACTATAATTTCCACCATTTTGTTGACCTTTTTGGAAATTTAAAAAAATTACGATTTTCCATTCAAAAACTACATAAAACCCTTTTTTTCACATTGTTTGGGTCAAATATCTGTCAACACTTTCTGTTTACCGCCATAGATAAGAAATGTTCACACATGCACATGCGCTAATTACTTATTACTGAAGTCAGTATTTGTCAATAAGCAGATGGCTGACTGAGATTATTACAGCAGTTGTGACCTCTTTGAAATAATAGAAAATTTACATTTATGTCCATCCGTAGAAAAATATCAGCCAATTAAATCACAACAAAAAAAAATAATTAAAAAAACAAGTACATGGTTTCAGTTTTCATTTTTTTTACATATCTTTACTTACCCTTTGACTACATCACGTGAGAACAGAATTAAACCAATGGCAACAGAAACAGAGTAAAAATTGAATTTTTAAAAATTCTCTATAAAAAAGATTTTAATGCTAAGATTATTTCCCTTTTTATGGAAAATAGCAATAAATCATATTTTACCAAATGAGTGAAAAATATTAGCAATTAGAGCAGTAATTTTTTTTTTTCTCGCATTTTTTCAAAAAAACTTTTTACGGAAATAAATAAATTAGCTTTTTTAAAAACAGAAGCAGAATAAATCAATGAAAATTTAAGGGAGGGTTTTTAATCATAATGAAACAATATTTTTTCCCGAAATTTGGAATACAAACTTTATTTGATAAGTATTGAACATTTTATTAAGATTCGATCAGTAGATGATGTGTAATACATTTTTAAAATCTAGGTGTTTTTTTTGCTTGTCAAAAAGGGGAGAAAATTTACTCGTAATCATTACGGAACAGAATTTGTTTACGTTTACACAGAGATTTACACTATTTTGATTCAATAATATCTCCCGCAGAAATACCTGCTGTGAAAGCAAGGGCTACCACAACGTTTCACTGACTATCTGGTGACATTACATTCAATCAAAAACATTGGAAGATTATGTTCCCAGCTGTGACAACAGTAGCTCGGTCATCAGTTGACGAATGTACAAGAACGTAACCTAGCCGAAAACCAAGCTTACTTGTGACAACAATGTTTAACGCTTTAGCTAGCCAAAGCGTTATACATATGTAAGATTATGGAAAGTGATTGTGAGAGTTATGGGCCCTGTCAAGTCGTGCACCCCCATATATGCAGCTATAACCTACTCAATGATAATCATTCCATTTGATGTCCAGGATTTTACATAGACGTCTAGTATCAAAGGCAACCATTTGTTTTCCTGGGTGATCTTCAGTTGCCAGATTTCGCATGTCTGTATAGTTATTTATCAAGCTTAGCTTAATGTGACATAAGGCTATAATCATGACACTAGTGAAGTGGTCTGTGAGACAAGCTTGTTAACCAGGGCATTTTCCAGGGTCTTCTGGAAGACACTAAGAATTTTTCTGAAAATGTTTATACTGTTTTCTGAGTGTCTTCTGAGTTTTAAATCTTTTCATTTCAACACATGACAACCTTCAATACCCGGTAAACTTTTATTTATACTGTTTTCTGGGTGTCTTCCAAGTTTTAAGTTTTCGTTTCAACACATGACAACCTTCAAGACCTTTAGAATTTTTCTGAAAATTTTTATTTATACTGTTTTCTGAGTTTTAAAACTTTTCCTCTCAACAAATTCCAACCTTCAAGAGCCTGAAAATTTGTATTTATCCTGTTTTCTGAGTGTCTACCGAATTTTAAATCTTTTCTTCTCAAAACTTTCAAGACATTTTTAGAATTTTTCTGAAAATCTTTATTTATTCTGTTTCTGAGTGTCTTCCGAGTTTTAAATCTTTTCTTTTCAACACATGACAACCTTCAAGACCTTTAGAATTTTTCTGAAAATCTTTATTTATTCTGTTTCTGAGTGTCTACCGAATTTTAAATCTTTTCATTTCAGCACATGACAACCTTCAAGGCACGGAAAATTTTTCTTTATACTTTTTTCTGAGTGTCTTCCGAGTTTTAAATCTTTTTGTTTCAACACATGACAACCTTCAATACCCGGAAAACTTTTATTTATACTGTTTTCTGAGTGTCTACCGAATTTTAAATCTTTTCTTCTCAAAACATGACAACCTTTTTAGAATTTTTATTCATACTGTTTTCTGAGTGTCTTCCAAGTGTCTTCCAAGTTTTAAATCTTCTCTTAACACAGGACAACCTTCAAGAGCCAGAACATTTTTATTTATACTGTCTTCCGAGTTTTAAATCTTTTCTTCTCAACACATGACAACCTTCAAGAGCCTGAACATTTTTATTTATACTGTTTTCCGAGTTTTAAATCTTTTCGTTTCAACACATGACAACCTTCAAGACCTTTTTAGAATTTTTATTCATACTGTTTTCTGAGTGTCTTCCAAGTTTTAAACTTTTATACTGGGATAAGGTCCCAAGGGGAGCACTTTGAAGAGTACTAAGGTACCATTGCAGTAGTTAGGCTATTTTTCCCCAATAATATTAAGTGGCTAGGTACTTTCCGGACAGAACTCGTACATAAAAAGCTGTAGTGTTCTTGCTATTGGTTAAACAAAGAATAACGAGAAATAGGAAAATAGAGTTCTCTCCCTTACATTGTACATAACAATTGTATTATAAAAATGATAACGATATTTATTATAACAATAATAAATGTATTTACAACAATTTACTATAAATTAAAAGATGTTACAATAAGTACTTACAGAAACATATGTGGCTGTAAAAGAAATGTAAGTTTTTGTGTATGTAATTAAATGGCAATAATATACCAAACTATTTTTTAAAGGAAAGTAAGAAATACATACGGTATGTACGTATTCACGCTCGTATGAATGAATGAATGAATGGCTTGGCTTCACGAACAAATGTTTTTGTGGAGGGTAATCCACAGCACTGAGACCATAGACGGCAGGGCCTACATGCGAAATAACCCTCCAGGCTGAGCAGTGGTTTTAAGGTGAAGTGCGACTTGCCCAGGACCGACTCCAGATAGTTAATTATTAAAATGCCTTTTTAGCTGGGAGATCTGTTATCTTAGCTATATGAGCGTTAAATGAATTGAATACATAATATTTTTTTTAATTTACGGAGATGACAGTACCGAATGAGCGATAGGAAACGTTTTTTCTTGTTTATATAACTGTTGCTTAGAACTTAACGTAATAGCGTTTGGTGGACTTTGTAACTGGCACCATACAGAGAGATAAATGCGACACTCTCTCCAGATGAAAAATATGACTCCAGGAACAAAAAGAAAGATCCAAGACACATCAATGTGCCCTGGGAACAGTTTTATGAAATAGCTTGATAGAAAAAAATTATTATTTATTAAAAATAGTCAATCACCAAGCCGGCCTGTCATTTATATCACATGCTTCTGTATTATTTGAAGGAAGTTGTTTTCAGTCCATTAGACCCTAGAACCATCCAGAAATTTGTTAGGTTTTAGAAAAAAAAATTTCTAAAGTTTTACAAGGAGGGTTCTATTTAAAATGAAACTATTATGATAAAGTGGGCACTTACTTTCCGTCATTTTTATGGAGAAAACGGCTTACATGAATAATCTGATCTTCTGGTTATTTGCTTTAATATCATCAACCCCAACTTTACCCTATCCCCAACCTAAACAATTTTAAATTATTATTATTAAAATTTAAAAATCTTCCTGTTACTTTCTTTAATACTATCAACCTTAACCTTAACCCCCGACCCTAACATTTTTTTTAATTATTGAAAGCATTAAAATTTTAAATGTTTATTTTTATTTTTTTGCTATTTTTCAAACCCAAGGAAAGATAACTCATGTAATCCGTACCCCCGTCCACACCTGTGTAAAAATGACAGAAAGTATGTGCTCACTTTCTCATTATAGTTACATTGTAAATAGAACCACCCTCGTAAAACCTTTAAAATTTTTTTTCTAAAAACTAACAAATTTGCGAATGGTTGAAGATCTAATGGATTGAAAGCACCTAAAATTGAAAGAAACAACTTATCCCAGCATCCCTCCCACTTTTCAAAACAGTCTGCAAAATCCTTTGTCAGGATCGCCATCAACTGCCTCATCGCATTCTCCTTAATCTCATCCAAAAATGGAATCATTCATTTCTGACGGAATACAAAATTTACCTGAAAGTGGTGTAAGGTAAAAAAAAACCTAGGGAAAATTTATTGAGCACTGAATAATGATGCTATGAAATTAGATGAATAAAAGGTTTTGTTAAAAAATTGGAAACTTTTGCATCAACCTAATAGTTTTACAAATTTTATTTTTTATTAGATACTAGTTAATCCATATATACAGGTTTCCCCGCCTTCAGAAAGTAGAGCATTTGGGTATTCTGATCAGTTATAAACTTTGGTTCTGATATCATTTCAAATAATAGAAGCAGCCATTTCAATAATGGAGAATTTATCATTGTGTTTGATCTGATTCCCATTTTTGATGGAATATTTTGTGATTAGTATCATGAAAACTAAATACAAATTCGTTCGCTTGCTTTCCAGTTAAATATAGTAGATAGGGTGACGGGGAAAAACACTGACACAGTTTCGATGCAATGAATCTAACAGCACGTCAGTGTTGCAACACTCAAATGCTTCCTTCAAGGAGCACTTTCTCGCTTATCACTGGTAAGCTATCACAAACTTTGAGCAGCTACAACGTCATTCACAGTATGTCTCAAACACGATTCAAGTAGAGAGTCGAGATTGAACAGCTGAGCCCTTGCCGCTCGGGCCTGTTGTAGCCAGCAACTCGCCACATCTCAACATACGGGTCACCCACGTTCTACTTTGTCTATATATGTCGGCGACCTGTTTCACTTGGTTTTTGCTTGCTGTACCTCAAGCAGGTTATTTCCTCGGGTGAATCCATTTCCACCTCATCACCACATTAAAATAATATTGTCTACAAAGTGGTCTTCTAGTTTGTTTTTAAAATGTTGGAAACCATAACCATTTTGATACTATCATGAACCCTGCAGATGGGTGTTTCCAGGACAAATCAACCCAGGGACAAAACCATCACGTCTTCGATTTTGGCATGGGGGTAGATTTTGGGCAAAAAGCACGATTCCCAAGTTTGTATCTTAATCCGACCAAAGGTTCAAAAGTTATGAGCGAAGTCATTTTGAGGTTTTCAAATTGCCATAACTTTTTTCCTGTTGGTTTTAGTTACATAAAAGTATACATATTTGGAATCACAATGATCTGTGATTCCAAACATGTCATTGTTTTTTATGTAGGATGAAGAATTAAAAATGTATTAATAAATGAATATTTGAATTTCAAAGAAATCTTTTTCCTGACTTAGAATAAGAGCAGTGAAAGCAAAAGTTGCAGAAATTCAAATCTAACCACAGAACTTTATTTCCTATTTTTCCCCAAATGCTCGGCACTGCCATCTCTGATTTTTTTTTTGTTTACTTATACTAGTTGTATTAATAGAAACAACTAGCATTCCAAGGGAAATTATGAATCACCACCACCTATATATGCTTCTTTTTACCTTGTATATTAGCAGTGATGGGCAGTGATCATTAAAAGGTGTAAATTTTCAAAAAACAAGTGAGAATTCTACTGGACACAAACTAAGGGTTAAATTTGGCATAAACTTACATTGTAAATTGAACCCCCCATTAAATACCTGTTTTATGGGGGAATTTTCAAAAAACAAAAAAAAACATTTTCTCTGCTGTAGTATCTACCAGCTCATGGGAATCTCACTGAAAAGGAAGATGAAAAAAGGAACAAGGACGAAGACAAGTACGTTGTTTTCATGGCTCGTACCCGGAGAATAATTGTTGTATAGTGGTGTGTCCTGGACTTTCATAGAAAGGAAACTCAAAGACTTGCTTATAAAAACATCTGGACATATTTTTATTACACAACATACATCTTTGTCGGCCGGAGAGTGAAGAGTGGGAGAGAGATGATAAGGAGAACTGCCAGTCTGTCCCCAACAGGGACAGCGGTCTTCTGCCTTTCGGCTGTGCTGATGTCTGTCTCTTCCTTGAGTGTCGAGATTTCTGTTTGCCCGTGCTCTCTTCAGGTCTGCTTTTTAGGTTTCTCTAACGCCTACGTGGTGTCAATCACCGGTCCCATTCTGTTTTAGACACTGACAATATTTAGACAATATAGCTATTTCCTGAGGTGACTGGGTTCACTTACATTTCCGCACAGGTGTCTGACCCAAGGATAACCTTTATATATCATAATATAATGACATGTGTGCACTCTTTATTTCCGCTAGCACGGCATATGACCAGAAACTCACTTCCATCATGACTTAGATGGTGGCAAGAGAGATAATTCTAGATATTTATCTCCCTTGTATTATTTTAGTAACAGATTGATTTGTTTAGCAGCATATCAACCCCTGATGGGTCATTTAATGCTGAAATCAGTTTAAACTTCCGAAAGTCAGAGGTTTTTTTTGTTGCTTTTTATAAAAATAGTCTTGCCACTTTTGTGAAAAAAACAGGTGGTCCGTGTTTGGGGAGGGGGGGGTCTTACCCCTCTGCAGGAGATGCAGTCAGCATATTCTAGGCCCCAGCCAACAGAGCCAGTATTATTTTAGTGTGAGCCCAACATAACACATACACATTGAGGTGTGTGTGAGAGTGAGCGAGTAAGTTTCTACTATGAACGGTTAGGGCAGAGCAAAGTCTGATACATAGATAGATATAAATGTCTAAACTCAGCAACTGTATTTAAACCAGTGTTGTGGGTAGAGGTGATTAATATTATCTTGAATTTTATTATTAGATGAAACATTGTCAATCATTACTAATTTTTGACTATTATTTCTGTAAGGTTGGTTTAAAGATTAAAAATGCAAACAGAAGATGTACTTACAGGTCCT
Organism: Architeuthis dux; assembly: GCA_006491835.1. Lineage (NCBI taxonomy): Eukaryota > Metazoa > Mollusca > Cephalopoda > Oegopsida > Architeuthidae > Architeuthis > Architeuthis dux. Next base: position 2,311,211 of record VCCN01002941.1, read on the forward strand.
TTATTCATAAAATGACTGTGGTCACAATTCACACACGTGGCTTCTCAATCTCCCTCTGATCTACTAATAACACAATGCAATATGGCTGCTCGTTGTAAACAGCCCCCTTAGTGGAAGTGGATAAGAACTCTTCTGGCTAAGGGGACTAACTCATGATACTTAACAATTTCGTTCGTCTTGATTTCACTCTGAAAACTGTTACTTGCGTGTCTGTTCATGTATGACTGAAATTGACATGATAACACAACCGCAAAATTCAAACACACTATTGTTTGGTGATCAGTCACCTGTAGTTGTTGGACAAACTTTTTGTTTGGCGAACAAAGCCACCTAATAGTTAATCAAATGCATGGTGTCTTCCTCTCAAAACTAGCAAACCGTGACTAACTTGTACCATTGAAATCTTCCATGTCTTATTTTTGATAAACAATCATTTTTTTCACTTAATGATGTCATAAAACAGTTGGTGGCAAACAATGACAATGCTTTATGTATGAACGTTTTGTTTTTTAGTTGTATTTCTCACACTGTTATTGTTTCATTTTCTAAAAAAAAAAGATGGAAGTTAAAAAGTTGAGAAAATATTTCATCCTCATGCCGCATTCTCATTCTTTTTCAGAAGGTAACAAGTCACATAAAAATCCTCAAAGCATTCAATAGGAACTTGAGACAACGCCTTTTTACATTAGATGCCTAAATAAAAGTCTGACATATAGTTATTCCATTTGATGTCCAAATTTAATAAATTGATATTTTTTATTTTAATTGACACTTACACTAGATTTATAGATGTAGAAGTAACATGAAATATACTAATAGAATTCTTTTGAAATTATATGAATGAAATCAAGTGATGGATAATTTTATATCCGACAGAATATGACAATTATAAAGACATTTTATTAGTTGAGAACCTATATTTGCCCGGAGCTGGTGTGGACGACTGCTAAACGAGTGGCTTAAATCTTAAATATAGATTCCTGCATGGAGCTCATTTCTTTATTCACATTTACGATTTAGGTCGCTCATTTAGCAGTCATTCAAGCCGGTGTTGGGCAAATATAGGTTCTCAACTAATAAATGTCATTATAATTATCATATTTTATCAGATATAAAATTATCCATGATTTGATTTCAACTGTCGACATCGAGAGCCACAAATACGAACGTGAGAATGGAGAAGCCAACAAAGTGTAGGATTAAAAAAAACTCCTGCCTACTATGAGATTTTCCGTTAGCTCAGTCGGTTAGAGCAGTACCTGCATATAAGGTAGCTTCCAGGATGGACGCAGTTTGTTTCTTTATTCACATTCACGATTTAGGCCACTCGTTTAGCAGTCGTTCACACTGGCGCCGGTCAAATACAGGTTCTCAACTAATAAAATGTCTTTTCAATTATATATATATATATATATGAAATATGTCTTTTTATTTATTTATTTTTTTTAATGGACAACTCTGTCTGTTTCTGCTGTTGTTATGGAGAAAGTTTTTCCACAGACGACTGCCATCGACACACACTGGAAGAGCCAGTTGGTCTTGCACTGTTCGTTGTGGCATTGAGCAGCAATGGAGCCTATTCGGTGAATGAGCTATCAATCCAGACATTTCAACTGCAACCAGTACAAACTCGTACCAATTGGTCAATGAGCGATATTTGGCTATTGGGCGACATTATCTGGCACAATGGAGATCATAGTCATCTTAGTTCATTACACTTCATATGATTCTTTTCTTTTAGACATGAGTCAATCTTCTTTGTATTTCTATGTGGAAGAAGGGTAAAACAATGAGATCAAAGTCATCATAGTTCATTACACTTCATATGATTCTTTTCTTTTAGACATGAGTCAATCTTCTTTGTATTTCCATGTGGAGGAAGGGTAAAACAATGAGATCAAAGTCATCATAATTCATTACATTTCATATGATTCTTTTCTTTTAGGCACGAGTCAACCTTCTTTGCATAAGTAATTCAGTCGAGACAAATTATTTTGGGGCAAGTAAACTTTCCCCCTAACTCGACCGGTGGTCAAGTTACCTTATTTTTGAAATTTTACAGGTTGTATAGGAAATAAAGAATGAGTTCTTGGCGAGAGTCAAACTCATATCCCTTTTGCCTTGAGAAGCCTATCTTACTGTGAAGCTACTCTAACTGATTGAGCTACAAGAGCTTAACAGTTGGCAGATAATCAAATAAAACCATACAAACTTATTCTTTGTTTTTGCTTTTCAATTTCTTTACCATTATATGGTTAGATTATGGTTGCCCCAGGGAAGCCTGGTTAACCGTAGTAGCTACTCTTACTGACTGAGCTATGAGAACTGATAAAAAGAAACTAAATAATTTTTTTAAATTAAGATGAAAGAAAATTCTAATCAAAAATTAATAATGATGGTTGCCAGTTGTAATTCAAGACTAGCATTCCAAGGGAAATTATGAATCGTCACCACCACCCATATATGCTGTGTTGGGGGTGATCAATGAATAAGTTACTTCTCTCGGTTTTTGTTGGGCTGTGATCACAGCTTGGGGCTGGGTGAAGTCCAGATACATATAATATGAATAACCTAAACCCAGCAATAAACCAGTGTTGTGGGTAGCAGTGATTAATAATAGATCAACTCTTAATATTATGCCAATCAGTGTAACATCTGGTTCTGGAATTGGTAACAAATAAGGCAATGGGAAAAGCTTCAAAGACTGGGAATATATATATATATATATATATTGTCAAATCCACATAC
>VCCN01002941.1:2363241-2374432 GCA_006491835.1 Architeuthis dux
TTTAATAATTGATTTGTTTAAATAATGTTTCAGTTTAATTCACTCCCGTAGATGTCAGTACGGATATCCCATGCTAATATAGCGAAGCAAAAATAGGTTTGTAATAAAAAATCTTAACCTGTTAAAGATAAGGAGTTGCAGTGTAGGTTTTATGATTCCTAGTTCAGTTGAATAAACATTTAGCTGGACCTGCAACCTAGATGATATTTTTCACACCAACAATCAATTGTCAGTCAACAATGGTTTTTATATTTTGAAACACATTGTTTGGGAACTGCCATCTTGTCTGGCAACTTTTGGTGGCTGAAAAATAATCTTTTATGTCTGTTGCAGCAGCAGACATAAAAGATTGAATGAATTTATTTTTTTAAAATAAATCAGAATCTCTTTTGATCTTGTAAGAACACCATGAAAAGATACCAGAAAGCTGTTTTTTAAATCGTTTAAAATAAAAACAAATTCTCCAAGTAGCTTCTCTTTATAAATTTACCCAAACATTTTAGAGGTGTTGTGCGGTGTGGGTTAAAAAGAAGGTGTTAGTACAGTTTCACTTAAAAAAACGTTGGCCTCCTGCAGAGGGAAGAATTTTTTTCAAAATTTCATTGATTAACTTGGAGCATTATTTTTTAAAATAATGTTTTGGTTTAATAATTTGTTTAAATAATGTTTTGCTTCAATAATTTGTTTAAATACTGTTTTGGTTCAATAATTTGTTTAAATACTGTTTTGGTTTAATAATTTGTTTTAAATACTGTTTTGGTTTAATGATTTGTTTTAAATAATGTTTTGGTTTAATAATTTGTTTTAAATAAAGTTTTGGTTTAATAATTTGTTTTAAATAAAGTTTTGGTTTAATAATTTGTTTTAAATAATGTTTTTGTTTAATAATTTGTTTTAAATAATGTTTCAGTTTAATAATGTTTTGGTTTAATAATTTGTTTAAATAATGTTTTGGTTTAATAATTTGTTTTAAATAATGTTTCGGTTTAATGATTTGTTTTAAATAATGTTTTGGTTTAATAATTTGTTTTAAATAATTGCCATTTTAGATATTTTTTTCAATTTTTCGAATGTGGAAATCACTCCCAAATCAAAAAAACATTTTTTTAAATCTAAATCGGCGACACTGAACTCCAAAATTCAACAAATTAAAAAACATTGAAATTGGCAACACTAGAATCGCAAAATAAAAACTATGAAAATTATTTTCAATTTCAGTGTTCTAGACGTTATAAATATTAAAATTCTAAAACTTCAACATTTTTAAAAAAACCTTCAAATTTAAAAATTAACATTTTTATGAACATAGTTCCATCTTGTGTATTGGTGTACGTCTTTTAATGTACATGTTACATCTTTTTCGGCCATTTTCAACATCTTAACTGTATAAATAAAAGATTTTTATTTGGCAACCGTGTTCTCATGGTCAAGACAGTTTCCTGACATGAATCCTATTAAAGATGTCTGGGCTATTTTGGGAGGTGTAATAAGAAAAATATCAAGAAAACCTACAAAAGATTTGTTTGGAGCATTGTATAACCAGTGTTGTGGTATGTGTGTGCTAGTAGGTTGGATTTCCCTGAAACATTCAAGGGTCACCACGATATGTTATCAACATAGATAATCTCTCAGAGCAGCCACCATCAGCTATGACCCCCCCCCCCCTAGAGTCACCTGGAGTCACCCAGCAACTCCCTCAGTCCAGAGATTCTCAAACACCCTAGCTCCCCCCACCACCACACACTGAGCCCTCCTAGAAAAGTAACTCCCACCTCACACACATAGAAACCAGAGATCTTTGGCATAAAAACACACAAAACAGTCTCAGCCACTACATATGAGATGGATGACAGCCACAGCACACATATCCAGGATCGCTAGCTGCAGGCCACATGGATAATTGCAGGACTTCTGCCATGTTCAACTTTCTTCTGAAGACGTCGCTAGCCGCGACGAAATGCATAAAGATTTATCCTCGTGATAATAAACATGTTTGAGATGTAACAAGCTTTTCTCACACTTTTTCCCTTTTCCACATTGTCTAAGCATACCCATTATTCCTTTAATGCAAAAGATAAGTCTTCTCCCATCAATTATCTTTTCTCAAGCTTTTCATTCCCACTCTATTTGACGAAGTAGCAGAGAAAAGAAGGAACGAGCAAAAAGAAAAACAGCAGCATGCCTTGTTGGGGGTGATCAATTAAAAAATTGGAAAAAAGGGGTGATCAATGAATTTCTTCTCTCCCCACTCTATTTGACGAAGAAGCAAAAAAAAAAGAAGGAACAAGCAAAAGAGAAAAACTCATTATGGCTAGAAAAAACATTATTGTTTTTTGTTTTTTTAAAAAATTCCCCTCCTAAATAGGTATTTAGTGGAGGGTTTAATTTGCAATGTAATTTTATGCTAAATTTGTTACTAATCTGTGCCCGCTTGTTTTCTTGTAAATTCAGACCTTTTTTCTTAGTGATCACAAGTAGCACCAATAGAGCTAGAGGGCTGAAAAGGTCTGGTTAGTCACTCAATAGAAACCATCACGTGACCAACATCTTTTGACAGGATGCCATGTTCGGGGTGATCAATTAGAAAATTAGAAAAAAAGTGGTGATCAATGAATAAGTTACTTCTCTCGCCTTTTGTTGGGCAGTGATCACTTAGTCTGATTTTTCAAGAAAACAAGAGTAGACACAAACTACGGGATCAATTTAGCATAAACTTAGATTGCAAATTGAACCACACCCCATCAAAAATCTATTATAGGGGGAATTTTCAACAAAACATTTTTTCTAGACATGATAAGGAGTAAATGTTCAAATTTTCAGCCCTCTAGCTCTATTGCGGCCTGTATGCGTGATATATAGATGCATAGCCAGTCAGCCAGACCAACTTAAAAACTGAGGAAACCTGTGGTGACAGTTTTGGTTGACGGTTTCTAACAAGGATCTTCAGACATATATTCAAGTAACAAGAATATTTAATTAGCATTCCAAGGGTAATTATGAATCACCGCCAGCCATATATGCTGTGTTGAGGATGATCAATGAATAAGTTACTTGTCTCGCCTTTTGTTTGGCTATGATCACTAAAAAAGGTCTGAATTTTTAAAAAACAAGTGGGCACAGACTACGGATCAATTTAGTATAAACTTACATTGCAAATTAAACCCTCCACTAAAAAGGAGGAGAATTTCTGTAGCCAGCCAGCAAGACCGACATAAAAACTGAAGAAGCCTATGTTAACAGTTTTGGTGAAATCTTTGGTTGACGGTTTCTAACATTCTGGCTATGGCCTTTTAATCAAACATTAATGATGGATTGTTGCCTAAATATGAGATTGATGAAAGCTTGTCTTATTTCAAGTTTTATTAACTGTCGATTATTTGAAGCTTTCATTTTGTAGTATGATCTAAGACAAACAGACAGACATAGAAGTTTATTTACAAAAGTACTGCTTGGTACTATTAAACACGTGTCACCTAAATCCTTGCATACCACCCATTGCTTTATTTATTATGTCTGCTGTCCTTTATTCAGCTATTCATGCACTTAGTGTCATGTGTGATATTTAACCAATCCTAGATCATTTTTTTTTTCTCAAACTGGTCTGACCACTTAGAGCTGTTTGTTCACTGTTTGAAAGAGCGTCACCTTTCTACTTATGAATGCAGAATCCACTCATTCCAATGGGCGAATCATTTGAACACTAAACTGTGAATTTTGTTGGAGAATGTTGTAGATAATTATAGATTTGTATCTCTGTGTTGTTTATACAGAAGGCTGTTCTATACATAAAACTGTATGCAATCCTGTGTTGTATCTAGAAATTTCTACATAATAATAACCAACCACTAACAGCTTGTTTTGCTATGTTGAAAAAACAAAATGGCTGCCACTAATTTTTAATTCACATGCTCTAAAAGCCAATGTAGATGTAAAGTAGCCTAGCAGTTACCTGCTAAGTGAGTTCAAGTTTCAGCTGAGGCTGCTTACATTCACTTCTTTTGCATGAATTCCCTTGGGAAAGGCATGAATCCACTTCCCCATCCTTCAGCTATAGGTAAAATACCAAGGCAGTTGAGGCCATTAACACTGTAAGGCAGCCCATCAACCAAGCCCAGTTGAGAAATGGAGAGAGTTAGATGTCAGGCCAGCACCGGAGCCTTGTAAAAACCTACAATTGACTACCCACCCCTAGCTCTTACAAGTTATAGAGTTGTTGTACGTCCATATTTTCCCCAGACATGTTCTCCATTTAGGTCTCAATATCTTCATCCAGAAGGATTTGTTTTAAATCTTCAAAAGTCTGAAATTTCAGCTTCCATTAATTTCTTCATGAAAAAAAAAACATGAATCTGTAATTAGAGAGAGGAGGACACCTGTATGGTGTTGTCAGTTTTAAGGCTAGTATGTAGTATGGTACCGTCGGTTTTAGAGCTAGCATGTAATGCCATATACTGCTTTGTCTTGTTCTTCAACCACATGCATTAATTTTGTTTATATTGCTATTACAGCCATAAAAATAATGTTTTATACCATTTTTTCTTATGACATTTTTATACTGTAGCATTTGTCTTTCCTGCACTGCATTTATGGCATTTTAGTCATTTTCAACCATAATCTAGCCACTGTCACTCTATTATTCACGTGTGTTGACAACTGTGACCAGTGACTGGAATGTCCTCCTTTTTGAATATTCAGATATAGTAACCATGACAAATGTTCTTCTGTAATTTAAGCTTCTATTTTGAGGATTTAGACCAAATATTTTATTTCACTGTAATGTGGAGTAGGTTAGTTGAATTTTCATGTGGTATGGGTGCAGAGAACGAAGAGAATTCTTTCTGAATTTTAACTGATGATAAATTGATTCAGTTCAATAGATTTGCATTCAGTCTTTTGAAAAGCATAAAAGTGACAGTGTTCATAATTTGAATTAGAATTTGTGTGTTAAATTCTACAAAGGGGATTTAGAGTACAGATGGGAATTTTGAAATATGCATGAAATTTTGAAGACCTTTTTTTTCTTTATTATTATTGGATGAAGTTATTGTAACACATTATTTTTTATTAAATTTGTCCAGTTTTTACCTTCATCTTAATTTCAGTTGTTTTATATACAACTTTCAAAGTTGTATATAAAACAACTGAAATTAAGATGAAGGTAAAAACTGGATAAATTTAATAAAAAATAATGTGTTACAATTACTTCATCCAATAATAATAATAAAGATTGATTTATTAAGATTACTAGTTCTTATACGTGAAAACAATAAAAAATATGGCACTGAGAGTCGGATGCAAGGAGTCAGTTTAAAAGTGTGAATTAGCTTCTGCTAATCCATGAGTCTTCATGGCCGATTGGTAAAAGCAGCTAGGCATAAACTAGACTCCCTCTGGCAATGAGGATGTGAGTTTGAATCTCACTGTAGGCTTATTCCTTATTATCCAATCATGCTGTTATCTGTTGCTGTAAAAACAACAGCCTGAATTGAAAGTTGTATATAAAAAACAACTGAAATTAAGATGAAGGTAAAACTAGATAAATTTAATAAAAATGTTTTTTATTTTAATCTTTTGGTGGAATTTGCCTTCCATGTTTTGACTTATTTTACTTGGTCGTTATGGTCAGTGCAACCTGTAAATTAGTTTTAATTAAAGCCTGCATTAAAGAAAGTGGTAATTAAGTAAACACCAGAATCCCAAAATGATTCTCATGAGCTGAAGAAAAACATATATTTCCACCTAGACTATTTTGTTGGCATCAGTATTTTTGGCTCAGAAAGTTAGAAAGTTACCCCATGCCACGTGTCGGGTCTTAGGAAGTAGACTTAAGCCACCGGCGTCGGCCATGCCTAGAAAGGAATCTTATAGAATTACCCAATACTGCGATTTCAACCCTTCGGCTAGATTGATAGGTAAGAACAGAAATGGACGCGCTAAGTATGTCATGTAATTAGGAGCAGAGGGCTTTGAATAGGTTGGCTACGAATCAAGAGATTTTATTGTAAATAGAGATATGAAATGGAAGGAGCCAAATCAACACACAGGCTTAAAAAGGACCCATTTTTGATTGTCAGAAGAGAGAGTGATTTTTGTTGTAACGCGCTGGCCGTCATGGCTGAAAAGATAATTAGGCATGACCAACGCTCACCTAAGTTTGTTAGTCTCTATCTTTCTCTCTCTCCGTACTCCGACTTTGTAAACTATACGATCTTGTATTGTAATGTATACACTATTGCCGGGTGAAATGTAAACTTATATGTTTTGAAAACTGCTAGATGTGCCATCTGTTCGTGTACAGAAATAAATATACAATATATTATCAACAATGTTGTGTTGTGTCATCCTTCGATTGCACACTGTCCTATGCAATTTCTTCCTGCATCTACTAACACTATATCTTGCACGTTGCGCAATACTAACCACCATTTTGCAACAATAGAAGTAGGAGTGGACTGCAACAGAAAAGCATGTTCACAACTATTTTCCTGTTCCAGAGTATAAATGACGCTTTATATTCCGTAATTGGGATGTAAATGTATTTGCACTACTTTTTACTTTAAGCATTTTTTTAAAACATCTTTTTAATTTTTTTCCTTTTTTGATAATCTTATTTATTTATTTTTTAAAACCATCCCACGACCCTCAGGAGCGACCTTGCAACCCTCACTTGGGTCATGACCATGGGTTTGGTAACGACTGTGTCATCTCGTGGATGATTTAACACACACCTGTCGTGGTCATCGAGTGGCAAGGTTAAACAACACACTCCCGAGATGGGAATGAAGAATTTAGCGTGGGAAAAAATAATGGTGTACGTACAAAACTGCAGATGGGAGAACACAGCACGGAAACAATTCAAGAAAAAAAAACAACACAACTTCTGGGGGTTTTTTGGTGAAGCAATAAATTGTGGTTTATATAACAAAACAAAAAGATTCTGGGGAGAGAAAAAGTCTGGTTGAGGAAAGTGGGTTTGGTCAACAGTCCTTTAGTAAGGCAAAAGGGAGAACAAGGGGAGCCGATATTTCCTCAGAGAGAACTTCTTTAATGGAAGTCAGTCTACAAAATAAGCAAATCGAAAACATTAACCGTTTTTTATCAACGCCTTCGTTCACTGAACTGAGCGAGTAGCAAGCTTTCATCTCTGTTCCCTCCACCACCGAGAGCTCCTACTGCTGTCTTCCTCGTTTTTTTCTGCGCGCCAATTTCAAATTTTTTTCTTCACATTTTTTATATTCTTCTTAATTTATATTTTTTTTTCACACCATCCCACGATCCTCAGGAGCATCCTTGCAACCCTCACTTGGGTCATGACCATGGGTGTATATAAACATTAAAATATTAACACAGTAAACCACATTTATTTGTTTGTTCATCAAATATTGATTACCATAAAGTTTATTTTAGAGGTGTTGCTTTTATCCTTTGTACCTTAGAATTGGTAAAACCATTCAACTCAAGGGTCAGGGGAGTAAATGTGATGTGTATGGGTCAACTTGCAGGGACAGGCAGTGGATAAAATGCATATGGAAGAGGAAATACTTGCTCCTTCAGAACAAGGTTGATTTTCCAGAATACAATAGACATCCTAGAAAGGCTAGCATGTAATATGGTACTGTCAGTTTGCTGAAAAGCTTGTGATAAATTTTTTTTTAAAGATGAGGAAATTAGTCTGAATGAAATAAAATAGAATAATTATAACCCTTTGCCTAAAAAAGAATCTGGACAAGAACTGTCCTGTGGACAATCTGGTTTCTTTTTCAATGAGAACTTACCATTATTATTAATTTTTTGATATCACCAGTGCCATGTTTGTTTTGGTTTCTGTACTAGTAGTATCAGTAAAGCATGGTGGTAGAGAGTAGATTTAAAGGTTGGATTTGGACTTCTGCAAGCCATCAAACCTTGTGTAGCTAAGTTGGTATAGCAGCTGGTGTATTCAACTGAGGTTCCCTTTAGTAAGGGAAACATGAGTTCAATTCTCACCGGAAGCTTATTCTTTATTTCCAATCTGCACTGTTTACGCACTGCTGTAGGTTGACAGCCTGAGTTAAGTTGTGATGATATAACTAAAACTAGCATTCCAAGGGAAATTATGAATCACACCACCTATATATACTGTGTTGGGGATGATCAATTAAAAAGGAGTGATCAATGAATAAGTTAATTCTCTTGCCTTTTGTTGGGCTGCGATCACTAAAAAAGGTCTGAATTTTCAAAAAATATGCGGGCACAAACTAGTGACCAATTTAGCATAAACCTACATTGCATATTGAACCCCCCTCTAAAAACCTATTTAGGGAGGGAATTTTCAACAAAAAACAAAACATTTTCCCTACTCATTGAGGGGAGTGTGTGTGTGCACACAATTTCAAGTTTTTGCTATGAATGGTTACATATAAATGTCAGAACACATGAATAACCTAGACCCAGGTGGAAGCTTTGTTGATTTAGATGATGATTGGTAAAAAAATTCACAGAAAGTGACAATTTTGGCTTTTTGGTAAGAAAAAAGTCACAGTAAAACATCACATTTAATTTATAGTAATAAGATAAGTAATATTTTAAGACTTTTTAACTGACAATAGATGTCTTATACTGATATCACAATTTATATACGGGCAGTCCTCGAGATTCTTCCGTTCGACTTTTGTACACTTCGGACTTTCGGACCCTATAAATTAACACCCCTAATTCAATTTCAGTACCGTAAAAATTTGGACATTCATACATTTCATACTGAACTGTATTAGATCTAGGAAATTTATGCTTTTATTTCTTCATTTTCCAACTAATTTTTAAGGTCACGATATGTATCATAAAATGCCTGAATATAATATATTGTATGCAAACATTGCTTTTATTTATTGCAGGTTTACCTAAAATAGGCTAGAGAATTGTTTATTTACGAAAATTAATAAACGGAAAATCATATGTACGTACGCTGGTAGATCGAAATATACGGGCGAGCGCGATATTCTGTGAGACTAATTTTACAAGAATTATTAAATCACTTTTATTATTTAAAAGACACACTTTAAATAATATTTTCTAGATTTTTATGGATTTGTTTAAGGTGTTACTTTTGTGTCATTCCTGGACTTTTTTCCACTCATTTACCAATGCCATGACTGTTATTCACTGCACAGTGCTTAGCGAAATGCAGTGCATCTGCATTTTGACTGCACTGAAGTTGTGTGCGCCACAAATGTGCATGTGTGTGCTAGCATGAGAATATGTCTGCATGCGTGTGTGTGTATTAGCTCCCAGGGAACATACCCCTTAATTAATATGTAATTCAATGATTCAAGATTCGGAAATTCAACTTTCGTACAGTTTTTCTGGAACGCGACTGATATGAAAGTAGAGGACTGCCGGTATGTCATTACATGTTTGCATTAGGATTAAAAGTCAAAGAAAAAATCTCACATTTAATTTTTAGTTATAAAATAAGTAAATGTGGTCTTAGCGTTGAGCAAATGACAAGTTGCGAAGGCGTTACTTTTATTTAATTTATGTATTTATAAGTAATATATGCTGCCCCCTTGTTGTTCTTGTTGGCTTATTTCTCGCTTGGGAGGATCAAGGGAAGACTCACCTCCCATCTGTGCTGGTTGTTTTTGCAAGTGGAGAGCAGCTCATGCTTAGCTGCCCATCAGGGACATCGCTAATGGACACAGCTAATGATTTTTATTGGGGGCTGTGATTGTGCGGGTCTCCAATTTGTTAACAAAATGGCAAGAAATTTGAATTATGAATTGAACATCAAGAAAAAGTGAACAAATTATATACAAAATCTCATACATTTCAAAGATCTAATAAAATCACCTTGAAATTTGTTGACATGGGAGGGCAGCCTCGCCCCACACCCGATATGTCCCTGCTGCCCATTCATACAAAGATTTAATGTTCTTTTTTTCTACTGTTAAGCAACACGTCCAATAATTTATCTTGAGTTCTGAGACTTTTTTCATGTAACTTTCTTTTTCCTACAACCATTTAGATCACCTTGATGATTTTGCTGTTTGAATGTTCAGATGGTATCAAAGAGATTTAACATAATTTCTTTTGTGATGTCGTAATCAACGGGGGAATTTAGGTAGTCCAAGGGTGGAATAAGGCTATTAGGTAAAAATAAGTCTATCAAATGATGTTCCTAATTAGTTTTGCTTGCTTTCTTTGAGTAACAAATACACGGCAGCGGCTGTACAATTATAAAATTAAACTTCTTAGTATGAAGCTGTCTAATTATACGTAAAATAAAGTTATTTGAAATTATTCATTGTTGCAACTTAATAAATGGAGGTGGGGGGGATACTCGTAATCTTATTGACAAAAAGGTGGGGAATGCCTTGAAAAGGTTGGGAACCACTGATATATTTGAACATATTTAATTAAGATTAAATGATAATTAGTAATTAATGTCAAGGATTAATACTTAAACACATTTAATTTTATTTTAAAATCCTCATTTAAAAGGATTTGTTTTTTAATTTCTTTTACATTCAGTTTTAATTCTTCACTTGAAATCTTAGTGATTAGTGTACTGTATTGAATTTGAAATCAAATGTAACTAGTGCCTGATAGGGGAAAATTCTTTCTTTTTTTTTTTAATTATAAATCAGTTTTTTTTCTGTCCTTGAAATATAAAAACCTTTTTCTTGTTGTAAATAAAATAAAAATGTCACACAACTTTTTAACATTGTGAGGAACTTTACTTTTTACAATCGGTGTAGCCATTTTAGCTATTTACAATCAGGGCTGCCATGTTACAGCAAACCAAAATTTGGTTGCATATAACCAAAGGTTACCTGAAATTGATCCCTTATTGAAATAAATGTAGTGAATGTAAAAAAGAAATTTAATAACAATTTTGTTAAACAACCCTTGCTTATATAAAAAAAAACTTATGATAGCCGTTTTAGCCTTGCATACTTTAAAATTATAAACATTAATTTATAAACAATAAATCTCACGATATGTAAAGCCTAAATGTAGGAACTATTTAAATTATGGAGGGCATAAAAGTATTTAAATTTTAGTTTCATGGGGTTAAAGTGAAAATTTCTTGAATACTGTAGAATTCAAAATAAATGTGTAATTGTTTGATTTTTCAAAAGAAAAAATCTTTTTTAAAAGAGAAAAATAAAGGATATATTTTATTATGAGAATTAATTCATTTAATTATGGA
>VCCN01002941.1:2442309-2453549 GCA_006491835.1 Architeuthis dux
GTTGACTTTAAGCTTGGGTCATTTTAGGACAGCCAGTCAGTTGAGTTTTTCAATTTTGGCTGACATTTTAAACTCAGACTCTTTCTAGAAATTCTACTCCTAAATGTCTGGGACGAGGCAAACAATGCAGTAACGGTCACTGTCAAATTGGGCTTAAATCTTGTTTTAGTCAATCAACCCTTTCTATCTTTATTTTCCAAATAGAATTTTATCCGTTAACACCTCCACCCAGCTCCTTATGTGTCTTTATTTATCCTCTTTGGAGTTTGAGGTTGTTAAATGTCATGTACTGTTGGTTTTGTTTTCATCTTTTTTTTTGTTGTGTGTGTGTGTGAACTACCATTTACTTGAAAATCCTGTCTGGTTTGAATAATAATCGTGAAATTACGCTTTTTTATTTTATTTAAGTATGGGTTCCACTCCATGGGGTAATGGTTAGCAAGCTGGTCTTGCAAATCATTGTCAAACTCCAGTATAAAGTATAAACCAGTTTTTATGGTAAATAGTACACTCTGAAAAAAGTGACCAATCAACATTTAGGAAGCTGTTTTTTTGGTAAGATGAACCAAACCTGTTATACACTTATCAAACTTTCAGATGCATTTTTTTTAAATACAAAGTTTTTCAATTTTGTCAAACTCCAGTACAAAGTTTTTGTTTTCCTATCATAACAAGAACAATCCTCACCAAAATTAGGGGTGTAAACCAATATGTAAAATTCATATTCCCCTATCGTGATTTGAACTAACAACCAACTGATTGCCAGGAGGCTGTCTTACTGACTGGGCTAAATTGACAAGTCTTAGATATTAACGGAAATTTATCCTACAGATACGCACTGGCTTATTTCATTCTAATAAATAAATACATTTATACAAAAAAATATATTCAAATAGTTCTTCGGACAATTGAACTCCTTGTTGTTTGTGTTGTTAACATGACGTTTTGGCTGATCCATTCTTTAGCCTTCTTCAGGTGTAAAATCAAAATATGATTGGGTAAACAGAAGTTTTTTTTTAAATTTCAAAAGAGGTCACATTCGGATTTTATACCTTAAGAAGGCCGAAGAATGGATCGACTGAAACGTTGTGTTAACAACATAAACAACAAGGAGTTCAATCGTCCGAAGAACTATTTGAATATTAATAATCCTTCTCAAAACTATAGAAAAAAAAAATTTTTAGAATTTTAATTAGGTTTACTGTGGGGCCACACACACATACATTTATCTTGGCCTTGCCTTTTGGAATCCCACAGGCATCAGGGAATGCCTTGACCCTACACCTCTTAATGCAATAAAGTGGTCCAGGCAGGGGGAACAAGTGCCCTAGAACTACTCATTATACTTTTGGGGACGACAGGGAAATACTAAGCTCGATCTTCCCTGAATGCTCCATACAAGTAGCCTTATGCCAGACTAAGCTAAGCTTAGTAAATAAATGGCATCTTGTCATTTGGGTAATAGCTAATAAGCTGGTCTAGTAGATCATTACTACTATGTAGTGAGTTCAATTCTCACTGGGTGCTCAATACTTTGTGGCCTTGTGCCTGACTAAGCTAAGCTTATAGCTATATTATTGTGGTGAGAATGGGGTTTGAAACTAAAACTAAAAAAGGATGAAAGACAGTTAAAATTTCAGGGGTTCTGCGATTTTTTTTGTCCACTTCCCCTGTAAAATGAATAGACTGGCCTTCAATACAATTCAGTGAACAAAATATATACAATATTTATTAAAAATTAAATCAACAATAAAATGTATATCAATTTGGTATATTTTCATGGTTTTACTATGCAAATCTTTAGAGCAGTGGTTCCCAACTGGAGGGGAATTCCCCCCAAGGGGGGAATTTAGGTAGTCCAAGGGGGGAATAAGACTATTAGGTAAAAATAAAAGTCCAATCTAGAGATAGGGTTTTCTGCACTTCTATCTATCAAGTTGAAGGCTCGAAATAAGCTCCAAGTTGAGAATGATTTGAGATGTGCTCTCTCACTAATAGACCCACAAATCAAAGAACTGGTAGCAAAAAAACAAGAACAGAGATCACATTGATGTGTATATCAGTTAAAATAGCAGAATTTGTATTTTTTTGTAATAAATTGGAATTTCAAATGTGTTTCTAATTATTTTCGCTTGCTTTCTTTGAGTAACAAATACACAGCAGCAGCTGTACAATTATAAAATTAAACTAATTCTTATTATAAAGCTGTCTAAATATACGCAAAATAAAGTTATTATTTGAAATTATTCTTTGTTGCAACTTAATAAATGGAAGAGGGGGGGATACTAATAATCCTATTGACAAAAGTGAGGAATGACTCGAAAAGGTTCAGAATCACTGCTGTAAACCATCGATTTAAGATGTCCCCATAAAATAAAAGTCTATCAAATGATGTATTCTAATTATTTTCGCATGCTTTCTTTGAGTAATAAATACACAGCAGCAGCTGTACAATTATAATATTAAACTAATTCTTATTATAAAACTGTCTAAATATATGCAAAATAAAATAATTATTTGAAATTATTCTTTGTTGCAACTTACTTGAATGGAAGGAGTTAAAACTAGTTTGCAAAAATGGCGAATACCTAGAAAAGGTTGGAAACCACTGCTTTAGAGCTTTGGTATATGAGGAAAAAACTAAAGTACACATGTGGCAACAAGTTGAATTCAGTAAATTAATATTTAAAGATCAAAATAAAATTGAGAAACCAGAGTTGGCAAATTTTACCCAACTATAACAGGAATATCTAAAAGAATATTTTATCCTAAAGGAAAAAAATAGTTGTTCTTTCCTTCAATGTTTTCTTTCTTTTATATCTTTTTTTTAATTCTCTGTTTATATAGTTTTTGTCTTCTTTCTCTCTCTCACTCTCTTTTCCTCTCCTGTCTCCCTTCACCTCTTTTTATTCTCTCTTTCTCTCTCCCTCCCCCTTTATTCTCCTCTCTCTGTTCTCTCTACTCCCATCCCTCTTTCCCCTATCTCTTCCCTCTCTTTGTCCTCTGTCAGTCTCTCACTCTCTTTCCTGTTCTCTCTCTCTCTCTCTCTCCTTCTCTCTGACTCTTTTCCTCTCCCGGCTCCCTTCATTTCTTTTTCAATCTCTCTTTCTCCTTCCCTCCCCCTTTCTTCTCCTCTCTCTGTTCTCCTCTCCCTATCTATCTCTTCCCTCTCTTCAATGTTTTTGTCCTCTCTCTATGTTTTGTCTGTTTCTCACTCTCTTTCCTGTTCCCTCTGTCTGTTATCTCTTTTTCTCTGTTCTCTCTCTCTTCCTTGTCCTCTCTCTTTCCTGTTCACTCTCTGTGTTCTCTCTCTCTCTCACTTTCCTGTTCTCTCTCTCTTTCTTCCTTGATCTCTCTGTGTTTCTCTCTCTCGATTTCTCTCTCTTCCTTGTCCTCTTTATTTTTCTCCCTCTCTCCTGTTATCTCTCTTTCTTCTTTGGTCTTTCTGGGATTCTCTCTCTTCTTTGATCTCTCTGTGTTTTTCTCTCTCTCTCTCTTTCTTCCTTGATCTCTCTGTGTTTCACTCTCTCGATTTATCTCCTCTTCCTTCTACACATCTCTCCCCGCCTACTCTGTCTCTTTTCTCTTAGATCTTTCCAACCAGTCTTTTTCCTTGTTTCGCTCCGCTTGTATTTCTCTAAATAATTTTATTTTAAATCTTTATTTAAACTCAACCTCCTATTCTTCTGCTGTCTCGCGGCGGCACTTGGCGGCTGTCTGCCTCCCTCATTCGTAGGCCCGGCTTCAGCCTGACAAGCCAAACTACCCGCTCGCCGACAACACTCCAACAACCTTGCTTGGTAAGTAACTGCCTCCCTGGGTAGGTGAGGAGAAACGAACGCGTTTACTCGCAGGAAAACCAGTGAAAACGTTAGACAGGTTTCCGCACCCACGTACACTGATAACTTGAAACTGATTGGCTTGTGACTTATAAACCAGTAGAATCGTTCGGACCTTCAGTTAGAAATTCGAATCGGCAGATTTTCATGTGACACTCGACTTGTAAGGTGTGCTTTTTGGACTAACCTGTCATTTGGGAAAATCATCCTAACGATCTTGTGGATTGTATTGCCCTGATCTGGACTTTAAAAAAAAGGAAGAAAACAGCAGTTATTTATACTTGTGTGTGTGTTATTTAAAAAAAAAACTACAGCTGTTCGGTTTGGTGACTAAGGAAAACCTACCCGTGTTTTTCGTTTCTTTCTAAGTTTTAAAAAAAAAAAGTTAGTTTTTTTTTGCCCTCAAAGGAATTCCGATTAAATGGAAAATATAACCACCTCTTCGTCGTCGTATCGAATGACGTTAAATTTCGAAAATCAGAACCTTTTTGACAACATGTTTTCCGACATGGAAAAGGAGCGTAGGGCTCGTATTAAGAAATTGGAAAAACTTCGCGAGAGGAGATATTTCGACAGTAAAAGCGTTAGAAAAATCGGCGTTAAGGGAGATTTCAGTTATCTGGACGAATACGGGAGACGGCTTGAACAAGACATGGCCGTATTTAAGGAGATCAACAAACAAAGGGAAGAACAAGAATTGAATTTTGCCGAGCGACCCCTTTCACCTCTTCCACCTCTTTTCGACATCAGTCCCGTTAATAGCCCTAAAGTGAGTTACCGTCTGATAGGTAATGAGGATTATAAAGCCTCCCGTCTGGCCACGATGACTGAGATGGGGTTAAGTGGGGCCATGCAGGAGTTTTACGGCGAAGAAACGAACCCGTATTGCGTGTCAGGTCCTGAAGGGGCTGCAATCGCAGCCGACAGATTAAACCAAATTAATGAACGAATTGCCAAGCTTAAAATGAGGGCCACTGAAATTCAGGATGGAATCCAGAGCCATATGGGTGCCCACGTTTCGGCTGAAGAAGTTAACGGCACCGCCTTGGGATCTGCGCTGTTTGATGCACCTCAAATTAAAATTACCCAGGATGGAGATGCAGACGAAATTAAAGAATGACTTTTTGTTCCTCGCTTTTAAAGATTCACCTTTATGATGTCAACTTGAATATTCGTTGTGGATAAAAAAAAAGGGGGGGTTAAGATTTGTTCCCCTTTTTCTTCTTAACTTCCTGTGTAACTTTCTGAGTGGATGTTTGAGATGTTGAAAGTTTTGGTGCCACAGACCAATTTGGAAATTGTAAATTGGACTTTTTTCTTCCTCCTAAAGTTTAATATTCAACTTTTTCTCTTTTCTTCTCTCTCTCCCCTTGTCAATTTTTGAATTTTATCCAAAAACAGCTGTTGTTGTATAACAGTTAAAAAAATGTCAAAACTGACTTTAATTATTTTATACTATCGTGTAGTATGAGTAATTTGAAAAAAAGAAAAAAAACTTTCGCTTAAAAAAGATTACATATTGGCAAAGTCCTACTTTACTCGCAGCAAATACCCGTAAATCAGTCGACCCGATTATTGAATTAATAATAATGTACATACCTTAGTCTTCCACACACCCGTTATCCACCTGGTGCGAGATGTAATTTTATTGAAAATCCAATAAAAAGAAAAAAAATGTCTGTTTTCATGATCTTCAGAACCAACCATTTTTACAATGGACATTAATTAGTTGATTTTTGGTAGATTTTTCAAATTGAGGTGTCTTTCGCCTAAAGATTTTCTAATGTAAATTATGATATTTTTTTTCTTTACAGGTAAACAATTTTTCATACTACTACTTCTCACAAATATCTCCGGTTCTATAGAGTGTACACAAATAATTTTTTATATCAGATTCTTCTCCAATATTTCTTCTTACTAATGACACAAAGGTTTTGACGATAAAATTAACTTTTATACGATTTTGACGTTTTTTTTCCTCCTCTGGTGTCAATTTTCCTCCGACTGGTCGTGGGTTAAGAAATTAACGATTATTTTGTAAACTGATGTACCTGTGCCGTCACAAATGACAGCATATATGAAATTGATGTTTTGTGAAGTCCTTAATACTATGTCAACTGTAAAAATGAAATGATTTAGTCAAAAACATTTCAGTAGTCAATGAAACTTTTATATCAGCATACTGGTATACAAACTTACTCCTCACCACGTTTTGCTTTCTCTTTGGGCTGTCACAGACAAAAAAATAAATATACAAATACACGTGGCTTATTATTAAAGGTGTTAAAAATAAAATTATACCTTGCGCCAGAAACGCTATAAGGTGTATATAAATCACTAATTTTAATTTATAAGTTCTTTTTCACGTACAGTATCGCCCATAGGTAAGTACACCCCTATCACTATTTTATAGAAATTTAATTTTCTTCTAAACCAAACATAGCAGGATGTTATTATTTCTAGTGGATCATTACACAATCAAAACGGATATTATCAGGTATTATTTATGACCAAAATCTACAGCATTGAAACTCTGTTGTCAAAAATATGAAGATGTTGCCATCCAAAGATGAGTACAACACTACGAAAAAATATGTTTGGCAACAGTTTCAATGCTATAGAATTTGGTTATAAATAATACCTGATAATATCTGTTTTTATTGTAATGTTCCACTAGAAATAATACAATCCTGCCATGTTTGGTTTAGAAGACAACTTTCTATTAAAGTGGTAGGGTGTACTTATTTATGGGCAATACTGCACATAAACTAGGATTTCAACTTATGTCATAATTGAAAACAGTCGCTATTTTTTAAAAATTATACCTATATTTATTTACCTAAACATAACAATTTTTAGCTTCAAATTTGTGAAATGTGAAACACAACATTTACCGTCAAATATTTTTTTAATGACTTCAGGTGACAATTTTCTAATTAACGAAGCCACAGTAATTGTAAAAAAATCAAGTCTTAACTGTTTTAATGATATTTTAAATTTATTCCAATTGTTAATTTTGGCGTAAGTCCCTAATGTATAAAACCAGTACACAATTTGACATTTTACAGACACATATACGTTTTACACACATTTTTCCCATACATATTTTTATATATTCACATGCCCAGTTTTATGGTTTAAATCATTTTCATGTAATGCATTTATATTTAGAAATTAAAAACAGGTTTTTCAACATAATTCTAACTCACACATACAACATATATACACTTTATATACACACACGCAAAATACATATAATATGTGTGTGTGAGTGAAGTGACAAAAGATGTATTTATTCCAACGTTTTGTTCTTAACAGAACATCGTCAGGGAAGTTATGTTAAAGACGAAACGTTGGAATAAATGCATATTCTGCACCACAAGCCTTCCGATATTTGTCACTTCACTCACATATTGTCGGATTCACCAGAATCTATATTCCATTTCATATATATATATATATACACACACACACACAGTTAATTTGTAAATATGAAATCATACTACTACAAATCCTCTAGACTGCTATGGTTTTAGAACCAGGTCGGATTAACGGTTGGCATTAGTCAACGGGGGCTGTGGGGTTAATTTATACTATACTATAACACCTCAAGACCCTTTTAGCCCACTTATTATACACCTACCATATGTTAAATACCCTTGATTGATTGATAGAAAAACTAACAAATAGTAAATGTGACTAAAAACCATTTGATCAAATTTTGGTCGGATTAGAGGAATTGTATTTATATCATAGATTGTTAGAAGCTCAGTAGCGAATGAGAAAACGTTTTGATCAAATTTTGGGTGGATTAAGAATAAGGTCGGACTACAGGACTTGCACCATTAATTGAATATGTGACATTTTTTTAAAAATATTATTATTACCTTCGGTCGGGGAAAAATCTACCACAACTTTTTTTATTTTCGGAAATCAATCTAGAAAACATGAAATACCAAATATGATGATAAATATCTTATTGAATATTTACTGAGTCAAATATTTAAAAAATACCTACATGTAAACAGACACATCGGAATATACACACACGTACATACATACATACAAACATGCATATATATATACACTAGTTTAACTCCTGCCGTCCAAAAATGATGGCAGTTATTTCGTAATTACATTGTACGTATAAAATATCAAAAACATTATGTTGCGCAACAATTTCTTGTTTATGTTCAATATTTCCTGAATATTAAACTAATCTAAAGGTAAAATTAAGTTAAGATACAATTTATCAAGTTTAACGTAACATAAAATTCTATTTCTACTAAGTTACGTCAGCAGACGTCACTGATGACAAATGCACATTGCTAATTATTATACGTAACGTGTAGATACACGTTATCACGTTGTTTGTTTTGAAAGAATTTTCGCGATCTCGTAGTTTAGCGTTCAAAATTATCACGGTTGTTCGCTTTGATACTTTGAGGCCCAAATAAATAAATAAAATTGTAAATTTAAAAAATAAATAAATGAAAATTAATAAAAATGAAAATAAGTTTATAAAATTCAAATTATGTTTTTTTTTTTTTAAAGTATCTTCAGGAATGTGTTTCCACCGCCATGGGGAAACGCGTCATTTCGCCATTTTATTTTCAATTTCTTTGAGATTAAGAATCAAATACTGCTTCCATTTATGTGCTTTACGTTTTTTTCTTGGCTTGGGCCCATAAAACCTCGATGGTTTGTGTATAAACTACCCGTGCCTGGCTCTAGAAAATTACCCAAATGATTGATGGCCATAATGTTCATAACCTTGAGGTTATGGGCATAATATGATAATAAACTACAAGATCGCCGAATTTTCCAAATTATTTTCTATATAACATTTTCTTTGTAAATTCACTATAATTTTACATATGTGCCGAACAAATTTAGAATATGTGTTTTATAGTCAATGTTCAACATTATATATAGCTAAATAAAATATGATTTCAAAGCTGATACCTTATGCGTGAGATTATTATTTCTAATTTGAAATTCATGAACGTTTGCCTTCTCAAATATTTCATTTCTACTGTAGCGAATTTGATCCTCACTGAGTGCCCTTTACATGTAGTCTTTATGCCAAGTAAAGCTTGTAAAGAGTACCTTGGAGCAGTAGTGTACCAAGGTGGGGCGGCCCGCCCCGGGTGACACCATCAGAGGGGGTGACACCAAGATGACTGCCTAAATATTTTTTATATAGTTTCTTAGTAATTCTTTTTTCTAATGAAAGATCTGTCTGTCCACACGATATCTCCGAAAGTACTCAATGAAAATGTGTGGAAGGGTGGGAAATGGTGTAGGGAAAGGTTTGTTAAATTTTGGGGCGGATCCAGGAATTTGATTGAGAGATATTTTTCCGTTTCTTTTTTTCCCATACATTTATGTATACGCTAATGACTATCCACACGATATCTCCAAATGTCCCCAAAGCGTTTCAATGAAATTGTGTGGGGGGATGGACAATAGGATATGAAATAAGTGATTAAATCTTTGGGCGGATCCATGCACAATTACCTCGCCTACGTCGTAGTAAAATTCATGTCTGTCTATACGATATCACAAAAAGTTCTGTAGTCCACCACTACAGAACCTTTTGTGATATCGTATAGACAGACATGAATTTTTGGTGATATTATGTGGTGTGGACATAAAACTACGACATGGGTCCGTCAAAAAGTTTGGGGGGTGACATCATGAGTTACCGCCCCGGGTGACACCAACCATACACCCGCTACTGCCTTGGGGTCATCGTTAACATACCAGCAAACCATTACGACTGTAGGGAATTTGACCCTCACTGGGTGCCTCATACATGGGATCTTGTGGCAGACTAATCTACGCTTAGTAAACGGTGTCTCACCATATTCGACGCTTAGTAAATGGTGTCTCATCATATTCGACGCTTGATAAATGGTGTCTCACCATATTCGACGCTTAGTCAATTCAAATGGTGTCTCACTATATTCTACGCTTAGTAAATGGTGGCTCACCATATTCTACGCTTAGTAAATGCAAATGGTGTATCACCATATTCTACGCTTAGTAAATAGTGTCTCACCATATTCTAAGCTTAATAAATGGTGTCTCACCATATAGCGGTACAGACCATTACTAGTGAGTTTAATCTTCACCGAGTGACTTATATATCAGTCCTTGTCAGACTAAGGTAGACATAATATATATTTATTTTTTATTAGATGAAGCATTGTCAACGATTATTAATTTTTTACTAGTATTTTCTTTCATCTTAATTTTTAAAATCTTTACTAGTGTAAAAACAAATATGGCCCCAGACGTAAATATAAATGTATTATGCTTGTTTTAAATTAAATGTCAAATAAAAAATATTTACCTATCAAAATGCAGAGGCTAGTTAAGCCGAACATACACACCAGAAAGCAATTATTTGATTTACTGTTTTTAGAAACATGAAGAAAGCTATGTAGGTAAAAGATATGGAAATATAAAGTTCCTATTTAAAAAAATAATTTTTTCCCGGGGATTTTAAAAAGATTCGTCAGGTATGTGTGGGGGATGGTTCGCAAATTAGTTAAACTGAAAATGCATGCCAGAAAGCAACTATTTAATGTTTTTATGGACGTAAGAAACGTGAAAGGTATGTAAGTAAAAGATATTAGTATATTTAATTATTCAGCAGTGTTACATTTAATAAGAGAATCTCAGTCACGTAAGGATAGTGAAAGAATAAAACAAGAATTCTCAATAATTTAATTTTTGAAATATTGAAAAAAAAGTCTCTATAAAAAGATTTTCTAATACAAATTATTACTATTATTTCTTTATTTACGTTGTTATAACTTTTTACTCTATCGATTTTCAAAAATATCTCTGGTTTTATAGAGTGTACATAAATATTTTTTATATCAGTGTTTTCTCCAATGTTTCTTCTTACTAATGGCGCAAAGATGTTAACGATAAAATTGACTTTTTTTTTTGTCGTTGATTTTCCCGTGTTCATACGGGGGTCATTTTTGGTGTTACCCACATTAAATTGTTGCTTTCTGAAGTGCATATTCGTTTAAAGCTAACCTCTGCATTTTGATAGGAAAAATATTTTTAATTATAATATTTGAATTAATTTCATTTTAAATAAACATTAAAATTCTATTTACGTGTAACGTTCATAAAAACATTACATTAAATAGATTTACATTAAAGAGTTGCTTCCCTTAGATATGGCGGACAGAAAGAATATGACCCATTTTGAAGTGACGTTAGGTTACGTTGAATAACTTATATCGTTGTACTGTATAATATAATTCATGTATATTATACATGCAAAAGTACTGAGATATTATCCAAGATACCCACAAGGGCGGATCCAGGGGGTCTTCTAAGGTGTGCTGGAAGACCCTCAGAATTTTTCCGAAAATT
>VCCN01002941.1:2482967-2493949 GCA_006491835.1 Architeuthis dux
CTAAAATAAAATGTTAACATCAAAAAGAAAAACCCAGTATATGCAATATACAGGCTTTTGAAATAGCAATTACTTGATGACTAAATTAGATTAAGAATTCTTTCTCTTGAGACTAAATACTTGACTGCATTTAAATTTCTAGGTTGTCTGTCTAAACACTTAAAGTTTGTGTCCATTATAAAAGCCAATAATAACAGTGCAGTGCTACATTCTTTAGCTTTCGTATGCTTTACCACTTGCTGTCCATGTTTTCTTCTTTACTCCAAGCCGAATTACCAAGGCTGATTCAAAAAGTATTTTTGTAACTAAATATAATAATGGCTTCTTTTTCTTTTTCTACTTTTGCGCAAGGACATTGTTCTTTCCTAAGAATGTTTATTTACTTGGTGCTGTCAGGGATTTCAGATAATGTCTTAATGATTTGTGTAATGTTTATGTATATATATATGTATGTTAAATCAATAAGTAATGTTCATGTGTGTATATGTATGTTAAATCAATAAGTAATGTTTATGTATGTTAAATCAATAAACACACCAAAGCAAGCTCCAGCAGCCCTGATTCCATTTCAGGTCCCAGAAACGAGGACCGGAAATGAGAATGAGGAAGGCTCAGTTCTTCACAGGCAAACAACCCTGTCAGCACGTGTCTCTCATTCCATCTTCTTTTCTTAATACGGTTACAAACCAAATGCCTTCTAACTTCACATAGCTAAAACAGAAAAGAACAAAGGCACTAAACACAAGACAACATTATAGTATGGTACAGGCCTCCCCTGTTATAGCAAGGTTTGTATTATAACGCGGGTGGATGGTGGACCCCAAAATATTGATCTAGCTCTAAGATGGCTAAATTTTATCGGAGCTCAGTTTTAACGCAGTTGGCTCTCTTGGACCCCAACACCCACATTATAACAGCGGACAGCTGTATAAGTTTGCAGGTCTTTGCAAGAAGAGGATATTTCAGTGTTCTTAGTTTTTATTGACTGGTTATATATTTTTGAAAATGTCTAGAAACTAAAGCCTTTATCCATACAAGAAAATCCATATTGAAAAATTAAACTCATTTCTTGACATTTTTGAAGAGTTCTTTCAGAACGTTTAATAAATTTCTGCATGTTATAGTTGTGAAGAGATAGATTAAAGATAGTTGTCATTCTACAATCATTAATTTTTGAGCAAAGATATTGTTTTTTTACTTAGAATCTTTATTCACTTGGTGGTGTCAGGGATTTCAGATAATGTATTAGAAATATTATTATGTCTCCCTTTCCTCAATTTTCCTTCCTACCCCAAAATAAATTAAAGGGGTTAAAATTGAACACTTTGCCATTGGTTGAAATTCAACCAATGAGAAGCGCCTAAAAAAAGGGACTGCGCACTTCAAATGCCTTTCCAACCCTCTTTGAATTCATCAGCTTTGCAGACAAGACCTAAAAAAAGGCTTTGTCCCCTTTTGGGGGCTGAACTGCTAGCCAGCGCCTAACAGTAACTTTCTATCAAGAACCTTTTTTCCCTGCCAGACCTGGGGCCCTTTTAGGCTAAGCACTCAGCAGGCAGTGACCCCAAGACCAACGCTCTCTCAAGAACTCGAACAGACAATTATTTTTACTGCCAGGGCCCGCCAACTATGGATACTTACAATACAAATTGGTTTTGTAAGTAATGTTGGCAGATGGGAAAATATACCCAACAGCAAAAATCTTCACTTCAAGACTTTCCTTTACCACATGATGCTCAGAGCTCAACAAAGGTACCAACATACAACTATTGAACATTTGTTAGCCGGAGCTAGCTCAAGTAATGTGAAATCACCACCTTTTCGCAATCCCTCCTTTCCTCTAATACAGCTATTATCTCTCTTTTTCTGCCATTTTCTCTTCTGTTATCTCTTATTAAAAATCAGATTGTGTCGAACCAAAAAACCTCTTGCAGTGTTGTTTTTTCTCTCATACTTTGAGTCAGCACAATCCTGCTCGCATTAAAAAATTGCCCTTGCAAAGAAGGCTGGTCCTTTTTCCAATCTGTCCAGTATTTTGCAAAAAGCAGAATACAACACTATTTTTTTTCTTTACAAATGTCTTAATGGTATGGTATAGGCCTATAGGTCTTTGCAAGAAGAGGATACTTCAGTGTTCTTAGTTTTCATTGTCTGACTTGAATTAATACAGTCATTCTTGAAAATATCCTGAAATTAAAGCCTGTATCCATGCAAGATGACCTATTTGAAAATTAAACTTGACATTTTTGAAGAGTTCTTTCAGAATGTTTAATACATTTCTGCATGTTATAGTTGTGAAGAGATAGATTAAAGATTGTTGTCATTCTATAACAATTAAGTAAACAGCATAGATTCAAAATAAAGAATAAGCCTTCATCTAAGAAATTCAAGTACTATTACATTTACTAGTGTAAAAAATGTAAACAAAGTGGTGGTGTATGGCATTTTGGAAAATAAAGAATATAGCTATATGTCTTGATTTGGATCTTGCTGGTTGTCCTCAATAGCCCAATCGGTAAAGTGCTGTCATGGCCCAAAACAAGTCTTGCTAGGTTGGTGTTAGGCTGTCAACCTTCTTATGTAAGTATCCTTTGATTAGTGGTGACCTCAAGTCAAACTGAGCCGGTAACATTTTAACAGCCTCATTTAGCATTGTAATTGTGATTACTTAATTCTAAAATTGAGAACAAGGTTTTTGGGTTGATTTTTGTTGTTTTAAGCAGTTGTTAGAAATTTACTGAAGGCTGCCATTGTTTTTTTTGTTGTTATTGCAATTGTTTTCTCTCTCTTTGAATAATGAGTGTGTTAGGTTAAAAAAAAAAGACCTTAGCAGTGGAGAAACAACATGCAGAGAAGATGTCTCAATTAAAATAATTAATTCTGAAACGTTTCTCACCAGATTCAAAGAAACTCCTAAAGTGCAGTCTTAAGAATATTTGAGGCCCCCAGGCAAAGCAATGTACTGGATTTGGCCTGCAGGCCGTAGTGCCGATCCTGGTTTTATACGGATTCAATAAATAGTCAAGAACTGAGTTAAACATGAATGTAAACATAGGTTTAGAAAAGGTTCTCTATGTTTGCTGTTTAATATGAACATTAATTTTTTATTTTTTCAACAGTCACATCTGAGAATATCAATATTTTTTTAAATAACCTTTGCTCTGATATTGGACAAGCCAAATTTAACTACCATTTTTCTTATTAGTTTAAACCCAGCCCAAATACACTGAAGCTGGCTTAATGACACAATTAACTGCTGTCAAAAAGGCCTATTTCAAGTATATTCAAGTATAACCCTCAAACTAAGAACCATGCAACATATACTGGAGAAAATCATGCTTAACATCACATGGGGAGATCACAAGACAGCACAATATATTAGAAAGCAGACAGGTGTAAGAGATATCATAAAAACCATTAGAAAGCTCAAATTGCAATAGAGGCCATGTTGCAAAAATGTCAGACAACTGCTTGCTAGACTTCATCAAGTGAATGTTATATCCAATAACCTTGAGGAAATTTCTGAACAGCAAATTCCATGAGTAAAATAAGGAGTTATGTTTTAATAGTACCCTGAAAGTTATAAGATACTACATGAATTTGATGAAGATTGATGAGCACACCAGCCAAAGAGATAAGTTAAAAGTACCAGAGTTAAGGATACTATTTCTGTCTAAATTTCTGAGATGAGAAATTATCATTATAGACAGATTTATTTGAATAGCTGTCCTCTTGATCTTATTGGTTCCGCCCAATTAAATATGGACAGAAAAAATGGGGACATCACAAAAATAAGCAGTGACCCACAGGTAGTTAAAAGAAGAAAAAGGGGTCAATATTTATTTCTGTTATGACCCCATTTTTCTGTTCGTATTTAATTGGGCAGAACAAGAAGCAGCATCACAAGAATGAAGTAATAAAAGAAAAAAAGGACAGTAACTGAATAATTACTTATATGAGATATCCCCTAGTGTTGAATTTTGACCAATTGTTAAAAATAAGTAGGGGGGTAGTTAAAGACAGTAGGCAGTAATAAGAAAAGCCACCCTCCTTGAGGGGCCCCTCCAATATTTAGTGAGATTTGATGAAAAAGGAATATTTGCAATAAATAGACATTCGCTATCATTTAGTTGTTGAAAAATAACACCAAAGGCTGAATTATTATTTATGCAATTCATGTATGTACAAATATATCCTTGATTGATGTGTTTAGCGGCATATCAACCCTTGATGGTTCATTTAATGCCAAAATCAGTTTAAAATTCTGAAAGTCAGAAGTTGGTTATTTTTTTTTTTAATCGAGTCTTGCAACTTTGGTGAAAGAACAGGTGATCCCTGCAAGGGATACATTCGGCGTATTCTAAGCCCTGGCCGACAGGGCAGGAAATATATCCTTGTTATTGTATAAAATCATTAGAAATGCAGTTGGTAAACTACTATTTATAAAGCTTTTGGGGCACCCCTTCATTGGGGACCCTCATGACATTTTCAAAACTTGAACCCCCACACACACACACACACACACACACTTCCCAGCGGACTCTGTGCAGCTTCTCACCCTGCTGGTCCAACTAACCAGCTTGTATATATTGGGTATAGGAAGAAAAGATGGATCTGCTGCTAATTACTATACCTGAGACCACCCCAGGTAATAGCATACATATTTGCATATCTAAACCCCCCCACACACACACACACACACACCAGTCCTGGTTGGATACTGATTAGATTAGCAAATATGTATGCTATTACCAGGGGTGGCCGCAGGTATAGTAATTAGCAACAGATCCATCTTTTCTCTTCCGATTAGATCCCAATTCTCATGCATGCATAATTAGAAATTAGGGGTTTGTCCCAAAGATCCCATCCACCCTCCACCCTAAACTATCATCTTTTTAATTTCATCTTCTAAAAGAAAATTTCTTGACACCCAAGTTTTTGACCTTGCTTCAATTTCACATCCCTTTTTCCATTATCTAAAAATGTTTTCTATTTTTTTTCTGAGATATCTGGTTTCTCCAAATTCCCCCATTGTCCCCTTATCACTAAAGAGCTTTACCTGTGGGCCAGTTATGTTTGTACAAATGCCTATCCCTTAACTAAGAGTATTTATTCTAAGATTTCCTATCTAACTCTAAATGTAGAATGTATAAAATCTTATGTATTCTATACTGTGTAACGATTCTTGTAAAATCTTAGCTAAAGAGGAGAGGTTTCTATCTTATATATAAATACATTGAAAATCCGAAAGAAAGGTTGGTTAGGAATGAATGCAAGCATTACTGATAGAATACGGCTAATATATATAACGCAGTGACATCATTTCATATTAACCTCATGACCGCAAGTCTAAATGTTGGTATGTTTAAATGTTAATGTGTTAAAACTAAATGTTTAATTATTATTTTTAATTTTTATGACTACTTTTTTTACCTTCATCTTAATTTATTTGTTGCTTTTCATCACAACTTTTACTTTTTTACTCAAAAGCAACTAATAGAGATGAAGATAAAAAAAGTAGTCATAAAAATTAAAAATAAAAATGATTTCTAATACATCATCAAACTAAATGTTTAACAACTAGCATTTTGGTTGCCCCGTTTTACGGGCTTGTTTATATAACGGCCATTTTCAGTTCTTCCCAGTTTTTCACCAAATAAATGTTATGTTTGTATTTGCTCTGGCAATTTCTATACAAATCGTTGAGTTCATTGTCTGAACCACTTGTTTGCGTTTAGGTTAATCTGGTTGGTATAATGTAAAAACATTACTAATTGGTTTTACTATATAAATACACTGGAAATCAAGAAGAAATGATTGTCAGTGGTCAGGAATGAATGCAAGCATTACTGATAGAATACGGCTAATATATATAATGTAAAATCATTATTAATCATTTTACTATATAAATACATTGGAAATCAGCAAGAATGGATTGTCAGTGGTCAGGAATGAATGCAAGCATTACTGATAGAGTATGGCTATTATATGCATAATGTAACTACATTTCTAATGATTTTATTATAGAAATTCATTGAAAATCAGAAAGAAAGGGGTTGTCAGTGGTTTATTATTGATGCAAGTGTTACTTGCAGAATAGGTCTTTTATATGTATAATTTCAAAATTTTCTATGATGTTAAAATGAAGGATTTTATTGATTTGTTTTATCACACTTTTGTTTCATCGAGTATCAGGAAACTTTCTTATGATTACAATTCCTTTTACGCTTCACTTACTGATTACAGAGTTGCCTCCCTTGCATCTATCTCTGCAAAACGCATCACGGACACAAGTTATAATTAGAATTGTCAAGTTACAAAAAACAAACGAACTCTGTTTTTGATTCCCATCTTTAGTTACTGCTTTTTATTTATACAATTAAGATTGTTTTTAAATTCTCACTCAGCAAACATACATTTTGCTTCCTTCAACTGCTTAAAATTAATAATTTTTTCAATATTGTAATTTTTTAAATGAAAAAAATTATTCTTCAATAGATTTATTTATTTATATGTAATAAATAATTGTTTTGAAGGAAATTAATATTAAAATGTAATCTATTCATATACCATAAATGACACTATCAGACCAGTGGTGTCCAGATCTGAATGCGCTTTCTGCGTGCTTTAGTTCAAGATCAAAATGTGGTATCTGTTCTTCTCACATCAACGAAACATTGTATTAATTTCCCATTTTCAATGTTATGATTGTATTTTAATTGTTTTCTTCATGAATTTTAATCTAATTTTAACAAAATAATTGACAAAACAACAAAACTTCACTAGCATTCCAAGGGAAATTATGAATCACCACCACCCCATATATGCTGGGTTGGGGGTGATCAATTAAAAAGTTGGAAAAGGGGGTGATCAATGAATAAGTTACTTCTCTCGCCTTTCATTTCAGAAAAACGTGGACTCAAACTAGCGACCAATTTAGCATAAACTTACATTGCATATTGAACACCGCCCCCCTCTAAAAACCTAGTTTTATCAATTGAACATACTCCCACTAAAGCAGTCTAATGGGTAGGATGCATAACTGTTGAGTTTCAATGTTGAAAATGAGTGAGACTCGTGTGACCCCGACCCCCAAACAATAAATGAAAATAAAATGGTGGTGGAGAGGTGCTTCTAGTGGCTTCTGGGGAAAACTTTTAAAATTATGTATCCAAGATTGGCTAAAATTGCGTTTCAGGGTATATCAGCTACTGTTGTCAGAAATCTATTTAAAACATGTTTCAAAAGTTTTGTATGTGATAGATCTTTTTTTATTAGAAATCTGAACCAATTTAATAAATCTAAATAAATCTAACACTTTTTATAAAAATCCGTGAGAATTTTCCGTTCATGCGTGTGAGAGTGAGAATGTATCAAAATGCGTGTGTCTCGGCACATATGAGGATGTTTAATTGTAAACCATCTTTATTTAGGAAATACATAGAAATTCATATATTTTATTATTTAAATTAAATAAGGTATTGCTCACTCATATGAATAGATCAATTTTTAAATACTTTATTTTATTGACAAAGTTAAAGATATTGTTCACTCATAAGAATACATACATTTTTTAAATTCATTATCGTCAAATCTGTCACGCAACGTAAATTCTTGTCGGTATTCCTTTTAAAAAGTCACGCTTACAGCCACGCATCTTATTAATTCGGGACTTTCACTTGTTCTGATTCTTTTCTTCATGACTTGAAGATCCTTCCCCCTAAACCAGTTTAGGGGGAGGATGTTCAAATGACCCAATATTTTTGCCTTTGTGAAATATAAAAGAGTACACATGAAGGTGAAATAAAAGAAAGACAGATATATTTAAGTAAAAATAAATATTTAATAACAAATAAGTGAGTAGACAATGTATTTATGTACATGCATGTTAAATATAGAACAGATTTTATACTTTTTATCATGTAGCATATTTTAAGCAAGTAATAAAATAAATCATAAGAAAACGTCTTTATTTCAAACTGTACATAATAGGGTTGTGTTAATGTGTAATAACTGTTAAATTTAATAAGATCTGCTCAGTATATATAAATTAATAGTTAATACCCGTGAAAAAATTCACTGATTTTGTTTTCATAAGATCTACTCGTTAATCTCAGTTGAAAAAAATTCACTGATTTTTTTTCATAAGATCTACTCGTTAATCTCAGTTGAAAAAAATTCACTGATTTTTTTTTCATAAGATCTACTCGTTAATCTCAGTTGAAAAAAATTCAGTTTTTAGTGGGGAGTTCAATTTACAATGTTAGTTTATGCCAAATTGATCCCTTAGTTTGTGTCCCCCAGCATTCTCAATTTTATCACCCCCAACACAGCATGCTGCCAAAAGATGTTGGTCATATGACGGTTTCTATTGAGTTACTAACCAGACCTAAACTAAAGAATTGGTATGCAAAGTATCCACTAAAAATGACTAAGAGAGCATTTGGTTTTACTCTAGGATTTGTGATGTAAATGTCTAAAGAATATTAAAGAATGTCATTGAGTCAGAAAAAGGATTTGAGTCATTGAAAAAAGATTTTAACCTTTGATATACAGAGAGACTTCACTTTAACATGGCTACCTGAAAGTGAGCAAAGGTGTCTTCTGTTTCATGCCTTTAAAACGGACATGGTTATTTGCAATCCTGTTTCATGAAATTTCTATCAACAGTTTTGAAATTTTGTGTTTTCTTCTAGTTTAATTTTAACTTGTAGCCTTGTTTAGCCTATTAAAGAAACTATCTACAGGAAGCCCACAGGTTACGAATGAGTTCTGTTCCTATGTCTGTCTTTAAGTCAGAACAGTTACATACGGTGCATATCTAGTGTCAGTTAGTCAAATGTTTGTTTTAGTATATTTTTACCTTTTTATACATAGAAACCATTAAAGAAACAACAATAACAATAACTCTACATCCCAAGGGATATTATTAATCACTGCCACCCATATATGCTGTGTAGGGGGGTGATCAATTAAAAAGTTGGAAAAGGGGGTGATCAATGAATAAGTTACTTCTGTTGGGCTGTGATCACTAAAAGGATGAATTTTCAAAATAAAACAAGTGGGCACAAACTAGTGACCAATTTAGCATAAACTTACATTGCATATTGAACCCCCCTCCCTCTAAAAACCTATTTAGAGGGAGAATTTTCAAAAAACAAAAAACATTTTCCCTACTCAAGTTTCTACTATGAATGGTTAGGGATGGGTGAAGTCCGGATACATATAAATGTCAGAACACATGAATAACCTAAACCCAACAATAAACCACAACAATTGTGGGTCGTGGTGATTAATAATTGTAATATTATTATTACATACAAGTAACTTTATTTCCATGGTGTTTAGATTGTTTACATTGAAGTGCTATTCAGTCGTGATAATTTTTCTTTTCTTTTCACCATCACTTGCATCTGCTTTTACGAGAGTGCAATATGTACAAAGTTACAAACAATTCAAACACTACACAGCATTAACGGCTACCATGATCCAACTTAAAATACTGACAGTGTAGTTATCCCTCAAGCCGAGGAAGACATGCAATGTTTTGATGTGCATCGCAAAGTAGTGCTCCACTTGTTATTAAGAACCATTGTCTGTAACTCGATAATAAAAAAATGGCTTCATGTCAATCTGTTCATAAGTTGTCCATATCTTAGACCTTCTTAACGCAGTGACTTCCTCTAATTATAAATTGGTGAGAAATCCTCTCTGAATTCGATCTAAAACATCTCTAAATTTCATTGTTCAACACGTAATGGAAAATGTATAAAATATTATTTAAGTTATGGAACAGAGTGAAAAGTTATACTCAATAAAAAAAACAATAGGCTTTATGGCAGTATGTGCAGAAGTACGAGTTGTCCATATGTTAGACCTTCTTAACTCAACGACTTCCAGTGATTGGTGAGAAATCTTCTTTAAATTCGATCTAAAACCTATAAAATATTATTTAAGCTATTATGGAACAGAGTGAAAAGTTATAAGTATAACTTGAGTTGCTCCAATTACCACTTGACTGGTTCGATTTATATTTTATATTCCCTTTGATATATTTTCTAGATTTGTCCATTTGATCGATAGTTCATAGAATCATTTTACCTACATTTTTTATATATATTCGATACAGCTTTTTTTATTTACCTATTTAATAATCAAATCTACCATCTGTTGCTGTTGATATTCTATCTTCTAATATAGTTTCTGGATTGTAGTTCAGTCATTGAACAACTGGAGTGGAAACCTCTTAGTTTGTATTTCAAGTTAGTAAGAAGCTAGTTTAAGTTAACCCTGGCCCTACAAAAAGAATTTCTAAAAATTAAGGACACACTTTAGGATCTCTCCATCTTGTATCTGGTCTTTTTCTACTGCGTTTACTGTCCCATGGCCACTAATCGGTTAGTCTTTTTTCCCATCTTTGTCATCTCTTCTTGCTAGGTGACCAGCCCATCTCCACTTTTGCTGCTTAATTAGTTGTATAATATCCTTCACTCTAGTCCTCCCTCTGATCCATGTTGATCTTTTTCTATCTCTTAGAGTTATCCCTAGCATATCTCTTTCCATGGCTCTCTGTGCTATTCTCCCTCTATCTTTTTTGCCTTTTTGGGGACTTTATCGTTGAAACATTACTTTTGTCTTTGTCATGTTCATCTTTAAGCCTACTGTTTTACTTTCCCTATTTAGATCAGTTAACATGTTTTGTAATTCTTTGGATGCTTCCCAAATCATGGAAATGTCATCAGCGAATCGTAAGTGACTTAAGTATTCTCCATCTATGTTTATTCCCATTCCCTC
This sequence comes from Architeuthis dux, assembly GCA_006491835.1. Classification (NCBI taxonomy): domain Eukaryota; kingdom Metazoa; phylum Mollusca; class Cephalopoda; order Oegopsida; family Architeuthidae; genus Architeuthis; species Architeuthis dux. The sequence continues at coordinate 2,493,762 of VCCN01002941.1, forward strand.
CCAGTCAGTTTTCTGGAATATTCTTTCAAGGTGATATTGTATCCCCATGTCTTACTCAGGGGTATATGCCTCACGTGAAAAGTCACAAAATAGATGATCAGACTTTGACTCTATTTTCTTGAGAAAGGTAGGGGGTGTAAATATGTAAAATAGCACAAAAGAATAATCAGGCATATATCTATGCACTG
>VCCN01002941.1:2504577-2516657 GCA_006491835.1 Architeuthis dux
AAGGCCGGGTTAGCCTATACGCAACATACGCCACGGCGTAGGGCCCAAGACATCGAGAGGGCCCACAAATAAATAGCAATATAGAACTTTATCACAATTCCATTGGGGAAAAGATCAACCATAAATAAAATAATTACTTACTATATTTAGCTCGTGTTTAGAGAGAGATTCTTGATATAAAGATCCCTTTCATACTGGAACTACCTTTCAGACGAAACAGTAAACTCTGTTTCTGTTAACATGTTCAAAAACAACCTAACAAAAGAAACTAGCTTACCACACGCGTATAAATATTTCTAAAATACTCACACCTTAAATGCCAACCCCTATTACATGTTATATGTATCTTCAGTTGGTCCTACTCTTTATGATAACTTTAATCGAATAAATACAAATTCAGTTAAAATATTTTGACCGTTTAACATTGTAACTTGCAGTCGTCCGTACTACACTACTTACATTTAAGGTGTGAGAATTTTAGAAATGTTTATACTTGCGTGGTATGCTAGTTTCTTTTTAATTTTAATAATCTAATAATTCCACTCAGTGAAAGACTATTTTCACATATCGCCAATCATCATGACTCCAAATTCGAAACCGGCAATATTTGATGACTCAACTGGCATGACGAAAACATCAACTAACTCACCACAGAGATATGGACATAATCACAAAATGACACATCGCAAGGTAGAAATGGACGCAGACACTCACTGTAAGTAAGATATGCATTCAGAGCAAACTCAAAAACTAAAAACAACAGAGGTCACTGCCACAAATACCAGATACATCACACCACCCTGGTATTAGAGACAGATTCTTCTTGACATCAAGATCCCTTTCATACCGGAACTCCCTTTCAGACGAAACAGTAAACTCTGTTTCTGTTAACATGTTCAAAAACAACCTAACAAAAGAAACTAGCTTACCACCAGGGCCGTCTAAACGAAATTCATATATAGTGGGTTTGCGAGCAAAGCGGAATTTCTTTTTTAGACCACGCCCTTTAGATCGCTGGAAACACCTCTATTGTAAAAAGTGCACTATTTAATTGATGGATATGATATTTAGATATCTAATTGAAGATAATTATGAACAAAATGCTGCCTAGAGAAATTTTGAAAATAGAGCTTCAAAATCTGTCAGAAATCAATGTATTTTTCAAGTCATCCACAGACTCGGATACACCTATGAACTAGCAAAAAATAATTGATTGTTATAATTGGTTTATTTACTCTTTCTGTAATCTTAAAGCTAGCTTTTTGTAGCATTTTTCGAAAAATAAGGAATACATATCAGCAAATTAGGGGCGGGGCTGATGCCCACCCAGCGCCCCCGGTTCCGACGACCCTGTTACCACAAATATAAACATTTCTAAAATACTCACACCTTAAATGTCAACCCCTATTACATAAATTGATAAATACTTTATGATAGGTAAAATAGCCTATTTTTAGTTTCTACTATAAGACGCCTTATTTTAACATTTGTAAATAACTGTTATTCATCTTTATAATTTATTGCATATTTCTTACATTTTTTACACTGTCTAATTATAAACTTTTGAAATTTTTAAATAATGTTTGTTTTTTCTCTTACTATTACATTTAAAAAAATGCCCGCGTTACTGCAACAATTTCGTATTTATTCATAATTAGACATTTGAATTACTTAAATAGTAAGACTTCATTTTCTTAAAAATCTGATATATATATATTGGTGGGCCCCCGAATTATGGTTGGCATAGGGCCCGTCGTGGTCTTAATCCGGCCCTGGCCATAGGGGGTGGGAAAGTTTGAGAAACTCTGCGTTGATCTTGGTTAACATACTCCAAAACCGGAAGCTGTGATAATTTATCAAGCTCGATGCGCGTGGTAACAAAACTTAAGTTTGAATCATTTTTTTCTTTTTCTCGTTCACCCTTATAGTAGATGACAAATTTCTGTTTGTCTCTGCTTGTAGGAAGGCGACCCACAGGGCGTAATTTATTACCTATCCTCACCAAATTCAGACAGACATATATCTCGAAGAAATCTTTTGGATTTTACGAAAAGAAAAATTTACTAACTAAGCTTTTATTATGGTATGCACTTCTCGCGTGTAACGTACAGCGAGCATTATGACACCAGATGATATACAGGTTTTAGAAGGTCATGCAAACTGATATCTTCTATACCTCTATCTTGTATGTCCAGAGTCTACGACACAATTTTTGATACACTGAAAAAGGGGACACGCTTTGTTGTGACCTGTGTATATGTTACATGTTATTAAAAAAGGAATTTGTCGCTTCGCGCTTGGGTACACGTTCAATTTCGCGTCTACTTGATTTCTTTTACTTCAGAATTGATCTCTGATAAGATCATATCTGAAACTGATCTAATCCCCCGTAGCCGTCTGTCATCTGTATATATTTACGACGACCCGTTTCATTCACAGTAGTGAAAGGGTGTAATGGCCCTGAACGATATTCTCTCACATACGATGGGAATACGAATTTAATATTTTCTCTACACAACAGTGTGGTCTATAAATTTGCGAAAAGGCATAAACATTCCGAGCTGCGTTCAGACGTTCGTTGTTGATGTTGTTAAAACATCGTTTCGGTCGATCTATTCTACAGCCCTCGTCAGATGTATGATTCGTAAAGGAAAGAGTAGGATCTGTTTTCCTGAAGATGACTGTAGAATAGATCGGCCGAAACGTTCTGGTGACAACATCAACAACACTAAGGAGTTCAATAGCCTGAACAAAATTTGGAATATTAAAAAACGTATCTTTTATTGTTTTTGGTATTTTTGGGGGTTTTTTTAAGCAAAAAGTAGGAAATTCTTTTTCTTGGTTCAGTTGAACGATCATGAAACTATTTTTCATCATATCTTCATCTGACGATTACTTGATTTTTGGTAGATTTTTAATTACAGTTGTTTAAATTTCAAATTATCTGACCACGGTTTTATCGCAAAATTGACACCCATTGACACAAAAACTATTCAATCACATATAACGGTTTAATCAATTTTCATAAAATGTATATCATGAAAAAGAAAAAGAATTTGAGAAAAATCTAATATATAAATTATTTTCTTCCATGATATAGGAACGGATCTATTTGTTTATGAGATTCGTGTTTACATTTGTCATCAAATAAGGCGTAATGATCATTTCCTGCCGATGAATGACAAAATGTATTTAAATTTTACGTTAAAGTAATTTTTGTTTTAGACATAATTTAGTTTTCAAATAGTTCTTCGGACGATTGAACTCCTTCTTGTTGTTTGTGTTGTAGGAAGAAGTTATTCGGTACTATCAGAACCATGGTGTATCTTTGCAATAGAACCCATAGTAATTTATATATATTATAATAATAGATCAGAAAAATACATATATGGCTTTTCCTAGAAATTATTCTATATTTGTATCTGATCTTTAATATTGCAACAGAAAGTGTCTTCATTATTCCACACGTTGTTTTATTTTTCAAATAGTTCTTCGGATGATTGAACTCCTTCTTGTTGTTTGTGTTAACACAATGTTTCGGCCGATCCATTCTTCGACCTTCTTCAGGTGTAATATCCGAATGTGATAGGGTAAACAGACATTTTTAATTTATAACGTAGGATTCGGGTGTTTCTTTATCGGGTTTGGGCCTGTATGACCCTTCTCAAAACTATAGAAAATATAATTTAGTTTTACTTGTCATGTTAAACACATTTTTTCTTTTTTTCTTTTCTATTTTCTTTCTTTCCCTTTTCTTTCTTTCCCCTTCTTTCTTTTCCTTTTCCTTCTATTTTCTTTCTTTCCCTTTTCTTTCTTTTTATGTTCTTTCTTTCCCCTTCTTTCTTTCCCCTTCTTTCTTTCCCCTTCTTTCTTTCCCTTTTCTTTCTTTTTATTTTCTTTCTTTCCCTTTTCTTTCTTTTTATTTTCTTTCTTTCCCCTTCTTTCTTTCCCCTTCTTTCTTTCCCTTTTTTCTTTCCTCTTTCCTATTTCTTTTTATCTTTCCATCTTTTCTTTCCGTTTTCTTTCTTTTTTCTTTTTATCTTTCCATCTTTTTTTCTATTTCCTTTCTTTTTCTTTCTTTTCCTTTTTCTTTCCCCTTTTCTTTCCCTTTCTTTCTTTTCCTTTCTCTTTCCCCTTTTCTTTCCCTTTCTTTCTTTTCCTTTCTCTTTCCCTTTCTCTTTTCCCTTTTCTTTCTCTTTCTTTCTTTTCCTATCTGTATATCTTTTTTTTCTTTTTCCAAGCCACGATTTCCCCACCTGTTAATAACAGAGTATCCAAATCCAACCCATATATTTACCTTGGTAATAAATAATGCCGACTTCTCTTCTTCTACACCGCAGTGTGTACAACAGACAAAATGAAAAAGAAAGCTTTTTTTTCCTTTCTTTTTCTTAAGCCTAAAATAAATAAAAGGTTCCCAATTTTGTTGACTCTCACAAAGTAGACACAATAGAACATGGGCCTGAAATAAATATGAAGATGAGCTAAACCAGAATACTTTCTCAGTCTCTAGACTTTTTAGTCTCTATTATTTCATTGACAGAGGTATATGTATTCATTATTAATTTTTGACTTGTATTTTCTTTCATACAGGAAGCAGACAATCACTTCTTTGTCGAGGCTTTCTTGTATAAACCCTACTGGTACGCAGTGACCCCTCCCCCTTGAATCAGACCTTCTTTCCGAGAATGAGGGGGTTTGAGACTTGGAACCTTATAGTCAATAAAGGATAATGGTGCAGTACAATTGTTTTATGTAAGCCCAACTTAATGTACCCATATAAAAAGACTGTACTATTATTCACTGGTAACATATATATTCCGACTGGTGACAGGTCATTTGCGTACCCGTCCGAGAACGCAAATGACCGGGTCGCAAATTCCCTAGTACCATTCCGAATATATACTTTACAACAAAATATATCCTTTTGACCCGTCTGTAAAAGTGGCTGCAGTTATCCAAGCTTCCCTGGGCCAAAAGGGATGTGAGTTTGAGCCTCACCGGGAGCTTATCCTTTATTTCCGGTCTGTGCTGTTTACTCAATGCCGTAGATTGGCGGTCTGCGTAGTTGCAATGAAAAGCCAATAACGAAATTGGGATAGAAGAAAAATACTTGTCATACCTGTCAAGTTTCGATGTTGAAAATGCGTGAGAATCGTGTGACCCCCCCCCCACCCCATGGAGGGGGCTCTTCTAGGGGGGCCAGATAATTTTGAAAATTCTGTATCCAAGATTGGCTAAAATTGCGTTTCAGGGCATATCAGCTACTGAAATTAACTGTTGTCAGAAGTCTAATTAAAACATGTTTCAAAAGTTTTGTATGTGATCTTTTAAAATAATGTGAGTTCTAAAGTTCTATAAAAATAGATTTTCTTTTAATCAGAAATCTAAACCAATTTAATAAATCTAAATAAATCTAACTCTTTTAATAAAATGCGTGAGAATTATCCTTTCATGCGTGTGAGCGTATCAAAATGCGTGTCTCACACGCAGAATGCTTGAGACTTGGCAGGTATGACTTCTCAAAAGTGAATCTACTGTAATAATACGCCTCGTGTAATTGTATATTTATTTTTTGTCTGTAACACCCAAAAGGAAAGGGAAAAGGGGTGAAAAGTACGTATATCAGTATGTTGATATAAAAGTTTTGTTCATTTATCTCTTCCAATGAAGTTGGTAGAGATATACAGTATCGCCCATAAATTAGTACACACCTTCCACTTTGTAATAGAAAGTTAATTTTCTTCTGAACCAAACATAGCCGGATTCTATTATTTCTAGTGGAACATTACACAATCAAAACATATATTATCAGGTATTATTTATGACCAAACTCTACAGCATTGAAACTATGTTGCCAAAAATATTATTTCGTAATGGTGTACTCATCTTTGGACATCAACATATTCATATTTTTTGGCAACAGAGTTTCAATGATATGAAATTCTGTTTTTTTTTTTTGCGGCCATTTTGTTTTATGCAAATGAGGTAGTTCTTCCCAACTTTTTTCTTCGGAACATTTCTTTTCTGAAAGGGGACATCCTAAGGAACATTTTGGTACCCTAAATGTAGGCTCATCTGATGGGGGTGCACGGTATGCCCTGCTGGCCCAATGCCTTTAGCCAAGTAAATACTCACATCAAGTAGCTTGACTGTACATATTCCAAAAAGAACATTGCATTCCATTATGCAATGCCTTATGTTGGAAAAGCCAAGAAAATGTCATAATAAATTGTTTACAGCGGATATTTGGTAATTCTGAAACACTTAAGCGTGCTTACATAACACGAAATAACACAAACACAATAACAGAAAGGGAAATCAATAATTAAAACAATTCTTTTTCGAAATGCATATTTTGTAGCGTTCCCTTATTCTGTGACTTTACTGACAAAACTCTTTGAATATTAAAATCTGTGTATTTAATTATTTTACATTAAAAAATACCAATAAAATAATGAGACACCACTTTTATTAAATTTGACTAGTTTTTACCTTCATCCTAATTTTAGTTGTTTTTATACAACTTATTAATCCGGGCCACTGTTTCTATGGCAATGAATGTATAGTTGTATAAAAACAACTAAAATTAGGATGAACGTAAAAACTAGTCAAATTTAATAAAAGTGGCGTGTTACAAGACTTCATTTAATAATAAGGATAGGTTTTTATTTATGTTGCATTTTTTCTTCTCATGTTTGTTCACACGATATCTCCGACAGTTTTCAATGAAATTATGTCATTAATTCCCAACTCTATAAGCAGGAGGTTTCTAGTACCTTCCTGAATATATGTGTGTGGAGGAAGCACTCCCTAGCATGGATTTGTGAGGTCTACACAAGTTTTTACTCTTCTTGGGTGTTAGAAACAGTGGCCCGAATTAATAAGTTAGGATGAAGGTAAAAACTAGTCAAATTTAATAAAAGTGGTATGTTACAATACTTCATCCAGTAATAATAAAGATTGATTTTTAAAATAATAAGGTTCGACTTTTATCGCACACGAGAGCTGAAAATTGTTGGAAAGACGCCATTCTTGGAGAAGGTGCTCAGGGGTGAGTGACCGCTCCCCTTCTAGCGACGCCACTGGTGTCGACTAAGTTAACTACAGGTGGTCATGTTTCTGATCTGGTTCAACTGCTAGAAGATAAAAAAGACAAAAAGGTTTAAATTTCACAAATAGTTTGTTTAGGCCCACCCTTTTGTACTTAAATTGTTGGTTGCTACGTAAAATCACCATGAATTAAAAAAGAAAAACAAGACAGCAACAACCTAAAAAGCACCCAGAGAGCGCACACCTCTGCCAACGCCATTGTCACTAAAAACTGGATGAAAATCACTTCATATATAGCTACGATGGAGGTGAGGTAACTGTAAAGAAATTCCATGATCCTACCAAAAATTTAATCAATTCTTCCTTTGGTCATGGTCCACCATTCAACAAATTCAAAAATTGAAATTCATTGGGAACTTACTCAGTGACGTAGCAATGGTTCTCAGCGCCCGGCGGCAAAAATAATTTGCCCCCCCACTCCAATGTTTTGATTATTTATTTTGTGACTCATTACCCACTTAATGACAGTAACATGAAGAATTAAATACCACCTTACATAGGCCTAAAATAAAGTCACACTATAACATTTAATTAGTATAAATTGAATTTAAATATTACTTTTATTTTTTTTCCCATGACTTTTTTCTACCCCCAAAAATCAAAGTTATGACTTTTCTTCCGTTTTTTTAGGTAGCTCAGAGTAACGCTACATTGTGACTTGTTCCTGTGACTTTAACCAATGGGTTAAATTGCCCCCCTCTTGCTACGCCACTGAACTTACTGTGTGAATAGACAGATAAACACGAATGAATATATACACCCCTCGTTGACAGGGGTAAATAAATTAGTTTAACAAAGATAGGTTGATTGAATCACATGAATATCCTCCCCCACCTAGATTTGGGGGAGGATCTTCAAGTGATCCCTTTCATCGTGTTGAGAGGGATGATTGGAAGAAGCGAAAGTCTAAAATTAAGGAGACGCGTAGCTGTAAGCAGAGGCGGCGCGTGGGACCCGCAGACTCTGCGACTGCGGGGTTTGCTGGTTACTCTGGGACGCAATATATCTGAGTAAGAGTAACCCTGAAAAATCATTAAAAAATAATCTAAAGAAAAATGTGCAGGCCTAGCGTCACCACTGCTGTAAGTGTGACTTTTTAAAGGAATACTTTCAAAAATGTATATGTATCATCACCAGCGTACCGACGAGGGGGGGGGGTCCGTCCCAGGTGACACCATTAGAGCAGTTTTGCCAACTTAAAAAATATTTTCGCGTTAGTTTAACTGCCAAAAACTGCTAAACTTTTTAAAATAGCCCCAAATGGCCAAAAACACGAAAAAGACGCTAGAAATGGTAAAAAATAGCCAGAAAATGTCAATTTTTTTTTTTAAAGATTTAGCGCTTTTTGCACTGCCAAAATATTTTCGCGCTAGTTTAACTGCCAAAAACCGCTAAACTTTTTAAAATAGCCCAAAACGGCCAAAACACGAAAAAGACGCTAGAAATGGTAAAAAATAGTCAGAAAATGTCAAAATTTTTTTTTAAGATTTACCGCTTTTTGCACTGCCAAAACAAGAAACGCGTCAAATTGGCAACTCTGCGTTAGAGGGGTGACACCAAGATGACTGCCTAAAAAAATTTCATATAGTTTCTTTGTAATTGTTTTTTTTATAATGAAACATCCCAGTAGAGTCCAGTCGAATTTCACCAAAAATGGTCAAACCTGGAAGTAAATATACCATTAACGAAATTTGGTACGAAAAGGAAAAAGAGCGTACATTAAAAGAATAATTCCCCTCAGATTTTATGCGTATCTTCTAAGGTCACCAAAATTCTAGATATCCCGGGAAGAGAGCAAGTTTGGGGGTGAGGGCACCATGAGTTACCGCCCCGGGTGACACCAACCCTAGGTACACCACTGTGTATCATACACAAGAATACATACATAATGTGGAGACTCAGAATAATTTGCAAGAAATTATTTATTACCTTGCAAATTATTCTGAGTCGCCACATTGTCTTTTCCTAGCATCATTATGTCGGATAACCTTTATTGTACACCATACATAATGTATGTCTTCATATGAGTGAACAATATACGCAATCTTTAACTTTGTAAATAAAATAAAGAAATTAAAATTTTATGTATTCAAATGAGTAAACAATATCTTCAACTTTGTCGATAAAATGAAGCCTTTAAAATGTATTTATTCATATGAGTGAACAATATCTTCTTTATTAATAAAATTAATTCCTATGGCCTAGTTTCCTGAACTTTCCCTAAATTACGATGGTTCGTGGGTGTACGTGCCGGGCAGGCTGTGGGGGAAGGGAACTGTCCTCTCGAATTCGGGCAAAGTAAGAAGAAAATATTTATCTGTGTAAAATTTTGGGCAAATCAAGCCCCCTGCCCCCTCCTCCCTTAACTAATGAGTTCCAATACGCCCATACGATGTTTTACAATTAAACATCCTCCCACTTAGACTGCTTTAGGGAGAAGGATGTTCAATTGACAAAACTTGGGATGGAGAATGTTTATATGGCCACTCTAGGGAGGGAGGATGTTAGAGTGATCGTTGTTTTATTTATTTTTAAATGAAGAAGCATAACTATTTCAGATTTCGGCCATAGTGTAGCGTCCCAAATATTCACGGTTGTGTAAATTGGGCTAGGCTTAGCGAAGATGGTCCTGGTTGACATTCTGCCGATGTCATGTAGCGGGTGTGAGTGTGAGAATTTGACACCCACGCACACTTGATGTTAAAAATGACGCATAAAGAAATACGAGAATTCATGAAAGATCGAGAAAAAAAACAGACTCTGTTCAAAACCCGAGACGTTGTTTATAAGCATTTTACAGCATTTGTCAACATTTGTTTCTCTGTAATAAAACCATTTGTTCCCAATTGATTTTTCGAGTTAATTCATGTTAAAACGTCCGAAAGAAAAATCAATAATCATTGCATAAAAATAAAACGAAACATATCGTGTATACATTAGTTATAAACATAGTATCGTCTGCTTTCTTTCTTGTACTTTCTATTTTTTTTATCTCGAGAATTGATTTTAAAAAAAGGAATAATCTGACGTAAAACAGAAATAAAATATTTCCCTTTCTTCGCCCACTCTTTATATCCTACCTTTCTACCTTTACCGACGATTTTAAAAAGTCTGAACGAAAAACCTTTTGCCATTCATAGAACTGTCGACTTTCGTCGCAGTTAAAAACAGAAGTAAATAGATTATATTGTTACTGCTTCACGTCATAAATTTTCGACAGATCACATATCTGCGTGACGGGACCACCTTCGCTCAGTTGTACCGGAACCAAACGATTAAATAAACGCCTGTTTGGTGTTGGCTGACGTGACGTATAAGTCATTTTTACATACATAAGATTTTTGTGGCGTATATTCGTGTCGTTTATTCAATGTTATCAGGATAATGCAAATAAAACTAGCATTCCAAGGGAAATGATTGTTTGATTGTTTTGTTTAACGCCACATTGACCCTTGGTGGGTCATTTAGTGCCGAATTCAGTACGGGGGGGGGGGGAGATCCCATGTGCCCGTGACGAGAAACTTGAAGTGGGAGAATCCCAAATCCCTGTTACTGAGACAAATGCCACAAGGACCGGGATAAGCTGGTCAGTGGTCAAAAGCTTCTCAGGACGAATCCCGAGCATGCTAATGGTCATCGCCTCCCGACCAGCTGGCCAAGATATCCTGTGCAACTTCTCCCAGATATCCGGCGATACCCGAGCATGCCAGAAGGACCCCCGAAGGGCCGTGGTTCTCTGAACTTCGAGGCCATGGCGGTTTCGAAGAACCGATACTACACTTTGATCTTAGCCAAAAGGCCGGGAAGCGATCCCCCCGAGCAGGGAAATTATGAATCACCGCCACCCATATATGCTGTGTTGGGGGTGATAAATGAAAAAGTTGAGAAATGGGGTGATCAATGAATAAGTTACTTCTCTCGCCTTTTGTTGGGCTGTGATCACTAAAAAAGGTCTGAATTTTCAAAACAAGTGGGCACAAACTAGTGACCACTTTATCATACTTACATTGCATATTGAACCCTCCACTAAAAAACCTATTTTGGAGGGGAATTTTCAAAATACAAAAAACATTTTCACTACTCATTGAGGGGAGTTTGTGTGTAAAATTTCAAATTTCTACTATGAACGGTTAGGGCTGGGCAAAGTCCGGATACATATAAATGTCAGAACACATTAATAACCTAGACCCAGCAATAAACTAGTGTTGTGGGTGGCGGTGATTAATATACGAACCAGAACCGTCAACCAAAACTGTCACCAAACGTGTCAACATAGGTTTCTTCAGTTTCCAATCTGGTCTGGCTGTGTGTATGTATGACGCGCACAGGCCGCACCAATGGAGCTAGAGGTCTGACATTTTAAACATTTACTCCTTATTATGTCTAGAAAAAACTTCTTTTTTTTGTTTCTTGAAAATTCCCCCCTAAATAGGTTTTTAGTGGAGGTTCAATTTGCAATGTAAGTTTATGCTAAATTGATCCGTTAGTTCGTATACGACAGCATTCACGCTTGTTTTGTTTTTTTAATTCAGAGATTTTTAGTGATCACAACAAAGGGCGAGAGAAGTAACTTAATTATTTTCCGATTTTTTAATTGATCACCCCCAACACGGCATGCTGCCAAAAGACGTTGGTCACGAGGCGGTTTCTATTGAGTGACTAACCAGACCCGTTTTCCTATAAATCTTTGATGTGAATAATATTGTTTTCGTATAAAAGTAAATATTAATAAATTAAGTAAAAATTACAGGAATTTTCTGTTCTGATCGAAAACAAAAACAGGTCTGATTAGTCATTCAATAGAAACCTTCATGTGATCAAGGACTTTTGGTGTTGGGGGTGATCAATGAATAAGTTACTTCTCTCGCCTTTTGTTGATCAATACTAGAAACGTCTAAATTTTCAGAAAAACAAGCGTAAACAATACCGGACACAAACTAAGGGACCAATTTTGCATAAACTTATAT